>JANBVN010000041.1:0-203570 GCA_030052785.1 Coniochaeta hoffmannii | reverse complement strand
GGGGGGGTGTTAGTAGCGGAGAGAAAGACAGGGAAATGGGGGGACTTACAGATTAGTTTCGCGTCTTGGGGAGGGTGGAGGGCCATGGTTGTTATTGTTGTTGTGAGTTTGCGATGGTTGAGCGGTTTGTTAAAGGGATGAGCTCTTATGAGCTTGAAATACTTGGATAAGAACAGCGGCGGGGAGATGCTGTTCATTGATTTGACATCTCTCGTCCGATGTGTTAAGGACAAATGTCGTGAGCAGGGAGTTGCTCGAAGGTTAACGGTTGCCGGCCTTTTGACTCGCTGTCATCGAACGATTGACGCCGGGGCGGTCTCATGACGTCTTGCATGGAAGAGCGATTTGTGGCGCGATTGGCCAATCAGCAGCCGGTGTTCCCGGAGAGTGCTCCGATGAGCGGCTCCGACCTTCAGGGGAAGCTTTGCATTGGACGATTCTTGTGAATTCCAGACTTCTCGACTCTGGATTTATTGCAGCTCAGATGGAAGATGCTGTCAACTTGAAGTCTCAATTGTTCTCGATTGTCATTGTCACGAGAAGACACAAAGAAGAAGTAGACATTCTGGAACACAGTGTAAAGCACAGCAACAAACACAGTAATGAAAATACACATAAAACAACCTATAACTATACACAATGCATATAAACACCCAAACGCCACGCTACCCCGGGTATACATAAATAACACACACATAACGCCATGACCAATGCCCACTAGACATCACTCATACACATGCGCGGCCTGAGCCATTTACGTCTATAGTCTTGAAAATGGTCTTCCTAATCTAGCAAAAGAAAGCACACACAACTTTTCCAATCCATGTTCCGAATGAATGCAATCATCGCAAATAAAACGCCGTATATCAAACACTAGTCTCAACCAGACATGACCAAGGCAAGCAGGGCCATACGGCAGTAGAGACCGTATCTCATCTGTGAAAGTCTGTCAGCAATGCAGTCACCACTATCGGCGCGCGGGGGTTTTGCTTACCTGTCGGAAGTACGCGGCCCGCTGGTCAAAGTCGACCTCCTCGGCGACCTCCTCGTTCCTCGGCAGCGGGTGCATGATCACCATGGAGCTCTTGGCGTTCTTGAGCGTGCTGTTGTCGATGCGGTAGGCGTGCTTGACCCTCTCGTACGCCTCCTCGCTCGGGAACCGCTCCTTCTGCACGCGCGTGCAGTACAGCACGTCGCTGCGCGCCATGATCTCGGGCGTCAGCGTCTCGGACTCGCAGAGCAGCTGGCCCGACTTGACGAGCTGGTCCCGCACGCCGGCGGGGAGCGCCAGGCCCTTAGGCGCGACGAGCTGCACCTGCACGTGGTAGTGCTGGAGCAGGTAGACCAGCGAGTGGACCGGGCGGCCGTACAGCAGGTCGCCGACGAAGGTGATGGTCAGGCCTTGCACCGTGCCCAGCTCCTCCCTGATGGTGAAGAGGTCTAGGAAGGCCTGCGTCGGGTGCTCCTTGCTGCCGTTTCCGCCGTTGATGACGGGCACGGGGCTGTACTTCTTCGCAACATCGACGGAGCCCTCGGCCGGATGACGGAGGACGACGGCGTCACCGTAGCAAGCCAGCGTCCTTAGTGTGTCCTGGAGGGTCTCGCCCTTGACGACCGATGAGTGGGATGTGGTTATGGCCACCGTGCGGCCGCCCAGGCGCTGCATGGCGGCATCGAAAGACGAAGAGGTACGCGTCGACGGCTCGTAGAACATGGTGCAAAGGAGACGTCCCTTGAGCACATCCAGAATTCCCTGACGCTGGACGCCGAGCCGCATCTCCTGAGCGACCGTGAACAGCAAGTGAAGGTCGGCACGGTTGTACTGTGTCACCGAGAGAACATGGTTGTTCTTGAAAGAAGACGGCTGCGACAGAAGCGAGTGGAGTGGCGAGACCTCCAACGACCTCAGGGGTTGACCAAGGCCAAATTCATCCGATGTCGAAACCCGCAGAGGGGACGAAGGACCGTCCACGACCCCGTCCAAGTTCCTGGACTTGGAGCTCGAGGGACGCGGCCCAAACAGCGACTGGCGTCTGGGAGCCACAGTATCATCAAGCAATGGCGTCATCGGCTGGAAAGCCGGCTTCATCTGGGGCGACTTGATCTGCGGCAGGGCTCCGTGAGTGGACATGTCCTTACCCAGGGGGGGCGAGGGAAGCAGATCGCCATCGAGACAGACGACCTTGTCCTGGAAGGTAACACGCTGGACTGCTCCCCGCATGGTCTTGCCAGCGAAGGGCGACCATGCAGCTTCGTTGGGCACGGTATATGGACGGTCAATCTCGACCTCGACGGACGTGCCGACCTGCTCGTGGAGCTCGAAGATCTCCATGGGCTTGTCATGAAGGCGAAGCTTGATGTCATCCAAGGTAAGCTTGCCTTCGGTGACAGAGGTCAACAGCAGAGGAAGAGCAGCTGCGATGCCAGCGCTGACGTTGGTGGTCTTGTTCAACGAGTGGGCGAGCTGGTAGGGCAGGCTGCCAATGGAGAACACGTCAATAGTCTCCAGGTGCTTCCACAGCGCGGTCTGATCCTCAAGAGTCGGAAGGAGCTGGCAGTCGGGATAGTCCTCCCGAGACAGGTACAGCGAATAGATGGAGACATCGCAGGTGACCTTCAGTCCCTTCTCCTTGGAGAGCGCAATCAGCTGGATATCATCCTTGGTAGACACCGACGTCACGTGGATCCGCCGGTTATGCAGACTGGCCAGGAGCAGAATCGAGGCGAGATCGGTCGTTCTGGCATCAGTGACAATCGGCTTGTGGGTCGGCCAGGCATCGAAGTGAGCAGTAACGGCAGCAACTGCGCTGATGTTGTCCGAGAGATGGTTGAAGGGAATGAAAAGAGACCCAACCTCGCCGGCCACCTGACTGATCTGGTTGGCGTTGTCAGATGTCGCCGTGACCGAGAAGTTGTAGTCACAGTACCCGCCGCGCTTGCTGTTCTGCTGAGCGATCTTGAGCGATTTGGCGTCGGTGATCGACCCCTCGATGCCCACAGGCATGACCCGTATCATGCTGAAACCGGCAGCAATGGACGCTTGGGTCACGCTCTGGAGATCCTGGCTGCCGTGCGAGACAACACCAGGAACGAATGCGGCGACGTTGATCAGGCCGGGCAACAGAACGGTGCGATGGCTCGTCTGGTAGTCGCGGACACCAACCTCGAGATCAAAGTGCCGAGCAAGAGCCTCGACGAGGATCTTGGCGTTTTTGACATTGGTGACAAGAGGCACCTGATAATCGACAGCCATTCTCCGGGTCTGATATCCCTTGCTCATGTAGTTGGCAGGACGCCGGTACTTGTTGTTAGAAGGCAGGTTGATGTACAGGTCGATCATGTTGTTGGCCAGATGCTGAGTGAGAGAGTACTCGGACTTCTGGTCATCCTTTTCGCTGCCCAGCACTTCGAGATACTGCACCGGGATGTCGTGCTCGCGCAGGTAGTCGGCGGTACCAGCGGTGGCAAACAGCTTGTAGCCGAGCCTCTGCAGCTTGGCCACCGACGGCAGCATCTCCTTCTTGTCCTTGTAGGAGCCGATAGAAAGAAGGATGTTGTTCTTGGGAATCTTGAACCCCGAGGATATCAGGGCCTTGAGGTACGCTTCGTACTTGTCCTTTCCGAAGCAAGCAACCTCACCGGTCGAGGCCATCTCGACACCGAGGACGGGGTCCGCGCCCGAGAGTCTGGAGAAACTGAACTGCGGGACCTTGACGCCGACACAGTCCGGCATCAACTGGCTCGGAGGGTATTCCTCGACCGGAAGGCCCATGATGGCCTTGGTAGCCAACTCGATGAGGTCCACGCCCATAACTTTGCTGACGAAGGGGAACGACCGAGAAGCGCGAACATTGCACTCAATAACCTTGATGTCGTTGTCCTTGGCGATGAACTGGATGTTGAGAGGGCCGGTGATGTTCAGGGCACTGGCAATCTTGCGAGTGGCTTCCTCGATCCGCCTGATGGTGGTCTTCTCCAGATCCTGGGGAGGGAGAATGAGCGTCGCGTCACCAGAGTGCACACCGGCGTTCTCGACATGTTCAGAGATGAAATGTCCAATGAGCTTGCCGTCTCTGGCAACAGCGTCCATCTCGATCTCCTTGGCGTTCTCGATGTACTTGGTGATGACCACGGGGTGCTCCCGTGACACATCCGTCGCTTGCTTGAGGTAGGACTCGAGGTCCGCTTCCGAGTACACCGTGTTCATGGCAGCGCCCGAAAGGACGTACGAGGGCCGCACCAGCACAGGATAGGACACCTTCTGGCAGAAAGACTTGGCCTCCTCAAAGCTTGTGAGCTCCTTCCACGTCGGCTGGTCAACACCGATGGTGTCCAGCATACGCGAGAACTTGTATCGATTCTCTGCCGAGTCGATCATCTCGGGGGAGGTCCCCAGAACCTTGACGCCCGAGCGCAGCAAAGGAAGCGCAATATTGTTCGGAGTTTGGCCTGTGACTTAGAGTTAGCGCTTGAGGGAGCGTGAAGGAGCAAATGCACGGGCAAGCTTACCGCCAAAACTGCCCAACACTCCAAACGAGCCTTCCATCTGATAGATATCGAGAATGACCTCGAGATTGATGTTCTCAAAGTAGAGCTTGTCGGCCTCGTCGTAATCCGTGGACCTGATGTCATTAGTATCATAAAGACAGCGAGGGGGGCAGAACAACATACACAGTCTCGGGATTGTCTGGCGTCAGGTTAGCATCCTTCTGCTGTCGTGAGGTAGATCAAGGGAAACTCACAGTTCACCATCACGGTACGGAACCCGTTCTCCCGAAGGGTTCTGATGCCACGAACGGAACACCAGTCGAACTCGACTGAAGAGCCAATCCGGTAGACACCGGAACCGAGGACCATAACGCCATGGTCGTCGAAGGTGACGTCGTGCTCGCTGGCGTTGTAGGTGAGATAGAGGTAGTTGGTGTAAGCCGGGAACTCGGCGGCCACAGTGTCGATTTGTTTGGCGAACGGCATTATGTTTGCTTCAATGCGCATCCTTCGGACAGCCAGCTCGTTGGAGTCCCAGAACTTGGCGAGCTGACGATCGCTGAAGCCCAGCTGCTTTGCCTGGATCATGAGGTTCATGTTGTTGGCAATGTCGCTGGCCGTCATGGTCATCATCCTCTGGGAGAAGTCGCTGAGACCCTTGAGCTTGGTCAGGAACCACTTGTCGATCTTGGTCATCTCCCAGATCTTGTCGACCGAGTATCCCTGCGCCATGGCGTTGGCAATGGCGAACAGTCGCTGGTCAGAAGGAGTCTGGAGCTCATCATCAATCGACATGAGGGCCTTGGTCTCGTTAAATCCAAGGTTGTGGTAGTCAATCGCGCGGATGGCCTTCTGGATCGCCTCCTCGAAGGTCCTGCCAATGCTCATCACCTCGCCGATACTCTTCATCGACGAGCCCAGCTGCGTGGAGACACGGGTGAACTTCTTGAGATCCCAGCGGGGCATCTTAACAACAACGTAGTCAAGAGATGGCTCGAAGCAGGCGCATGTCACCTTGGTGACCGAGTTCTTGATCTCCTTCAGAGGGATGCCGAGACCCAGCTTAGCAGCAATGAAAGCAAGCGGGTAGCCAGTGGCTTTGGAGGCCAAGGCCGAGGATCTCGACAAGCGGGCATTGACCTCAATGATGCAGTACTCCCTAGAAAACGGGTTGAGGGCATACTGGATGTTGCACTCTCCCACGACACCCAAGTGACGGATGACGTTGACGGCAGTCGTCCGGAGCATGTTGTAGTCCTCATCCGACAGTGTCTGAGACGGAGCAACCACGATAGAGTCTCCGGTATGGATTCCGAGAGGATCGAAATTCTCCATGTTGCACACTGTGATGCAGTTGTCCTGGGCGTCGCGGACAACTTCATACTCGATCTCCTTCCAGCCTTTCATACTCCGCTCAATGAGCACCTGTGGACTTGCTGCGAAAGCGACGTTGCAGAGGTTGACCAGTTCGGTCTCGTTGTTGGCAAAGCCGCTTCCGAGCCCACCAAGAGCGTAAGCAGCACGAACAATGACGGGGAAGCCAATGTCCTTGACAACGCGGAGAGCTTCCTGGACGTTGTTTGCGGAGGCCGACTTGGCGCACTTCTCGCCAATAGATTCCATGCTGCGAGCGAACAGCTCACGATCCTCGGTCGTGATGATGGTGTCAATGGGCGTTCCCAGCACCTTGACACCGAGTTCCTCGAACTCGTCCTTCAGTTGGATGCCCACCTGGAGGGCTGTCTGACCGCCGAAGGTACAGTAGATGGCGTCAGGACGTTCGTACAGAATGACCTTGCGAACGAAATCGGCGTTCACAGGGAGGAAGTAGACCTTGTCCGCCAAACCCTTTGACGTCTGGATGGTGGCGATATTAGGGTTGATGAGAACTGTGTAGATGCCCTCCTCCTTGAGAGCCTTGATGGCTTGACTGCCAGAGTAGTCGAACTCGCCAGCTTGACCGATGCTGAGACCGCCACTGCCGAGGACCAGGACTTTCTTGACGCTCACGCGAGGATGGAGCCTCTCGTTCTCCTCCGCCGTTCCGCCGGGGAAGTGGACGGGCTTCGTGAGAAGGCTGCTGTCCCGAGCGCACTTCGAGACCGTGTCAAGGAAGACGTCAAACAGGAACTCGGTATCACGCGGGCCAGGTGTGCTCTCGGGGTGGAACTGAACACTGAAGTGGGGGCGGTCCACGTGCATGATACCCTCGTTGCTGTTGTCGTTGGCGTTGACGAACAGCTCTTGCCATCCTGTGGGCAGAGTGTCGGCATCGACAGCATAACCGTGGTTCTGCGAGGTGATGTGGCACTTTCCAGTCACCATGCTGGTGCAAGGAATGTTATGCCCACGGTTACCGAACTTCATCTTCACAGTCCGGGCGCCGGCAGCTCGGGCAAGCAGCTGGTGGCCAAGGCAGATACCGAAGATGGGTGTCCGGTTCTCGGCAATAGCCTCAGAGACATGCTTGACAGTCTTGTCCATGACCGCTGGATCACCAGGGCCGTTAGACAAGAAGAGGCCGTCGTACTCCTTGCCGGCCAGGCGCGGAAAGTCGTAATCCCAAGGGCAGACGAGGACCTCGACTCCACGCTTCAGGAAGCATCGAAGCTGGTTGTATTTCATGCCAACATCGAGACAGAGAATCCTCAGCGTTCGTCCGGAGGGATGCTTCAGCGCATTCTTTTCGGAGGGCTTGTAGAGCTTGGGCGCCTTGATCGAGACTGAGATGAGACGAGACGATCAGCAGGTGTTCCGTTTGCGTCTCAAGCCAAAGTCTGCACTTACCCTCAGCAACAAGGTTCTTCTCGTTGGGGTTGACCCAGTCGTGAGTCTCGAAGTGTGGTCTCCAGTCACCGGCGATAGCAGGTACATGGTCGCCGTTCGTGGTGCCATTGGTCAGCTTCTCCTTCTGCAGCAGCATGCGACCGAGCATGCTACCCTTCTCTCGGATGCGCTTTGTCAGAGCCCTCGTGTCCACGCCGTACATGGCGGGAATGCCCTGCTCCTTGAGCCATGTTCCAAGCGAGGAAGTGGCCAGGTAGTGCGAGTAGTCCTCGCCAGAGTATGAGGCGGTGACCAGGCCGGCGATGTGGATTTGGTTCGACTCGAAATGGGCTGGGAGGTCGCCCAGAAGCTCGTCGATGGTCTCCCTCGAGGGCACACCGTAGTTTCCGACCAAGGGAAAGGTGATCACGAGGATCTGGCCGCGATACGAGGGATCGGTGACGGACTCGGGATACCCGACCATGCCAGTCTGGAAGACTAGCTCTCCGGCGATGCTCTTCTGGGCGCCGAAGCTGTAGCCTTGGTAGGCCGAGCCATCTTCGAGCTCGAGGCAAATGAGTCTATTGTCGTCGCCCGAGTTGACAATGCTCGCCGAGGCGGGTAGGTACAGTTTGGACGCCATTGTCTCGGGAGACTCGCAGGCGAATAGCGTGTAGCGGGGCTCGCGACGAAGAAATCGCCGGTCCTGGAAGAAGCTGGGAGCAGCCCTTCAGGAAATGCCGTCGGCGATATTTTATGAGCGAAAGACGGAGACAGGAAGACCGCAACAAGAAGAAGCACTTAGGAATAGGTCAGGGGCATGAAGCTCCAAGATCGCGGTTGATCCAAACTTTTCATGAGCAGAACAAGAGCGGTGTTGAAGTTCTAAAAATTTAAACATTTTTTTTTTGGGCTCCGCATCGGCACCGCATTGGTCAATTGATCGGCTTCCCGCGGGGCAGCATGCGTCAGGGGTCTCGATCTTTCACTCGGTGTCCAATCAGGTACTCGGAAACAGATCTGGCGGAGCTCAACATTACACGGTGACAGCATTGGAATTTTCATCTTGCACCGCAACCGTCCCCCTTGTGAAGGCACTCACCTTCGAGGGGGTTCCCGGCGGTCGTCTTACTGTCAGACAAGACAACTTCATGGTGTTTTGATATTGACCTCTGCAGATCTTGGTCTGCCCATTCATCCTAAAGGTCTCTGATCTGAGTGGCAATCATCTAACTTGTCCCTCAGTCCCCTTGCCATCCTCGACTCCAGCGTCTGCGTCTGCCGAACGTAGGCCTGAAAGCACGATTCATGTCATCGAGCCTCATTGGCTCTCTGCAGGCCATCTCGGCAGCAAAGACCGGCGCTCATCCTGCTCACTTGCTTTCCAAGCACAGGAAGCTACAACGCATCAGACAGGTAGCAGTAAGTACAGTTAGTGGGTGCAGTAGGCAAGGTAGGTCCCACGCTGTAATGACTTCCAGGTTGTTTACTCTCCCTTTCCGTTTCGAACATTTCCCGGCGGCTGCTCCACACATTGCCGGATCTGAGTCCTGCCCCGGGCCGAGTCCTGTGTGCTGCATCGCCGGCGGCCGGTCCAGCGGTGCGCTAAGATGCTAGAAGCAATTCTGCACATTGCGTAGAGCTACTTAGAGTGAAACACTTTGTCCTCACATTTGGCCTGTAGGCTCCATGTCTATGATCTAACTAGGGTAGCCGTCTGTTCTAGGCATGTCTTACAAGCGAGGAGCAAGTGGTCAGAGTGAGCATCACCAAAGGGAGCCCTGATCCGGCAGGAATACAACCTGACCATTTCATGTCTGACGCGGCTCCTTCACCTATTTTTGTATATTCGAGAGGTTCTCAAGACGATCAGGACTGTCATGTCCTTCAGACACGGCTGGACCGCGTCTGACATCAGAATGTCTCTACGAATAAGGTACAGCTTGTGACAGATCAAGATGTTGGTGGCCAAGCCGGCCCACTTGATCTCGAGGTGCGCTCACTGGACTACAGCACAACCAATTGCGGCGAAGCATCTGAAGCTGTGGTCTGCAACCCTTGTGGAATCGGTCCAATGAGCTGCTGCAGTGCGGTAGACATGCATGGGGCCATCCCACCTTGAGATGATTCTGAGCTCGCCGTCCACCTTCCTTTGGAGTCATGCGGACACCTTCTGGGACGCAAGATAAAGCACTGAGCCGGGAGGACAGGCCAATTTGGTGGTGTCACGGAGACACCAAGAGCAGAATTGGAATGCTGGCTCACCGCTCAATGGCTTTCCGAGCAGGAAGGTCGTGCTGAAGGCGGCAATCCGAGCGGCACGGCGGCTGCTGTGCAAGGATTCCCCAACCTCTGCTTTCCCTGCAAGTTAACTCCAGCATAATCTCGATAAGTAACCCTTATCGACCACAATCTCAGGAGGTTGTACCCTCTGTCCTACACCTCTAGCCTCTTCCTCCTTCTCGACAGTCGCGCTACACGCGCGTGTCTTTCCCTTTTGCTTTCTGTTCCTTGCTTTCTTTGAAGGAAGCGTCATGTCACCGGTGTGAAAGCCAGTGCCAACTTCTGGCGTTTGGAGTTGGTGCCTGCTTGCAGTCAAGAGTCTTTCGGCTTTCTGTCGACAGACAAGCCGGCCGAGGACTTAGGTCGCTGCAAGTTGCTCAGGATTCGAAACCAATTGACGATATCTCCCACATGGCTCTATAGAGAGACATCCCAGTCGAGGGTCGGTTACAGAGGAGGCCTCAGCAGGAGAGCATCATGTCGAAGTTGCTGCGTCTCTTCAGGAGCAGACGGCGTGTCGAGCCAGAACCACTGACAGCTCCCGGACCAGCGACGCCGCAGCAGGAGTACAGTCAGCACAGACACGCAACTGCAGACTTCACGGAAGCCGACGACGATGACGAGGAGGACACAAACGACGAGGGCAGGCAGAGATATGCCAGGGACCAAGGTGCCGACCGTGATGAAGACGGCAGACCGGCAGACGTCTTGCCTATGTTTTCGGCTACAACTCTGGGTACTACCGTTCCCCATTTTACTACTTTCACTGAGTTCCTGAACAGACGTGCTGACCTGCTCGCCCCCGGCCAGATACGCTCCCCGTCTACAGCATAACGCATGCAATCCGAGTCATCGTACAGACACGAACCGAGACTACGTTGACGTGGGACCAACTCCGGTCGCCTCAGGTATCCCAGTTCCTGGTCAAGCCTATGCAACAGCAGATTCGTGCTCAGCACTTCTCCCGGGCTACCCTGTATGCTCTGATGGCGAACTGTCTCCAGTTCTCCAAGGAGGGCCAACAATATCCCGGCCACGCTGGTACGAGCAGTACCAGGGCCAAGGTCTGCGAGTTGCTGGCAATCAAGCTTCTCAAGGAGTACTCGACACGCGAGCTCATTGACGCCTTGTCCTACGACTTCAACCCTTTGCAAGGCCTTCCGAGCTCCATGATCCCGTCTGGCATGGGAAACAAGGGGACCCCGGCCGCTGTCAGGATTTCCACGCTCGAGGTTGCCATCAGAGCGTCTGCCAAGAAGTTCCTGGCTCATCCTCTCGTCGTCCAGCAGCTAGAGGCCATCTGGAGCGGTGCTATCACCTTCTACTCTGCGGCGGACAGTCTTCATCGCCGCACGACTACCGCGGAACCACTGCTTTCTCCTGCTTCACGCCGCCCTAGTGATGTGAGGACTCCGCTCCTGGCTCGTCAACCTGGAAAGGAGGACCATGCCAGGAAGCAAGCCCTCCAAACTGGCCGCCGAACTGCAATGCTCTATGACCCCCGGAATGCCTCGCTGTTTAAGCTGTCCAGGCTTCGTGTTCCACGGTACAGGAACCTGTTATCGACAGGCTCCCTAGCTGTTCTAGTCGTACTGTTCCTGGCTGTTCTAGTCCGAAGATCCAAACTGATCACGTCTCTAGAGCTGGTCTTCTGGTTCTGGAGCGCCGGCTACATGCTCGATGAGCTAGTGGGCTTCACCGAACAAGGCTTCTCCCTCTACATCATGAGCTTCTGGAACATCTTCGACCTCGGCATCCTCTTGCTACTGATCGTCTACTATTTCATGCGAGTGTACGGCGTGTTCTTGATTGACAGCCACAAATGGAACGAAATGGCTTACGACGTCCTCGCTGCCAATGCAATCCTGCTCATTCCGAGGATGTTCAGTGTTCTCGACCATCACCCGTACTTCTCTCAGCTGCTGATCGCCTTCAGGCTGATGGCTGTTGACTTGGCCGCGATCTTCGTCCTCGTGCTGATCTCGTGCAGCGGGTTCTTTGTGTTCTTCACTCTGTCGAGGAACAGCCATGATGCTGGTGACGTTGCCTACAAGATCTTCCAGATTCTCAATGGATTCTCACCGGCAGCCTGGGAGTTGTAAGTGCTTCCGGTTGTCGATGATGTGCCAAAATGGCCCCTAACGGTATATAGATGGGGCACGTACAACTGGCTGGGGAAGACGCTTATGGGGCTCTTTCTCATCGTTAGCCATTTCGTCGTGGTGTAAGTTCGGACCACTGTTCCCCTGATGACAAAAACTGACTTTCGCAAGGACAATTCTGATATCCGTTCTCTCGAATTCGTTCCAGTCCGTAGCGCGGAATGCGTTTGAGGAGCACCAGTGAGTCTTCCACTACCCCGTCATTGAACCCATCACTGACGTGATATAGGTTTCTCTTCGCAATCAACACAGTTTCGGAGATCAAGAACGATGCTCTGTTTGCCTACATCGCCCCTGGGAATATCTTCGCCTGGATACTCATGCCCTTGCGGTACTGCATGCCGCTGAGGCAGTTCGTGTGGCTCAATCGGACCATCATCAAGGTCACGCACCTGCCGATACTCTTCTGCATATTCGTCTACGAGAAGTTTTTCCTCGCCGCTTCTATGTACGAACCTACCGATCTGGTGGAAAACCCGGGTCGTAGACGTCAGCGTGGCATCTCTCTGCTTGATCCGGCCAGCAGGGCCGCCGCTTTCAGTCCCAACCTGCGGCTTCGTGAAGAATCCGTGGTCGGGTTTCAGAAAGACCGCGCCTTGGAAGAGGTGTTTCGGCGTGCTCCTGATTTTCCCACAATGCGGTCGCAGAGACGGAACGAACGAAGGAAGACGCAGCATCAGATCCGGTCATGGATAGATCAGCACGAGGGAGACTACCCACAGTCACCGCGGGAGGTCTCTGCGATGAACAGTCGCCCTGACCGAGTCTCTCGAAGGCAGAGTATGAACAGGGAGCGGCCGGAGAGATTCCGACACCTCTGGGACGCCCGGTCTGCGGCAAGTGATCCTGCAGAGCTGTATTCCAACGCAGCGTACACAATCCCCCCTGGCCGGTACAACGACGGTATCGCACGGCGGGACTACGCGCTAGAAGCAAACAACAACACCGACGCCGACGGCGACGACGAGCTGGTGACCAACGATGAAGACGAAGAAGACAACGCCACCAACTCCCAAGGCCGCAACCGCCACGACCAACCCATCGAAGAAGACTATTTCACCACCCCAGTCGCAGTCCGCTACGGAACCCTAGCCTCCACCTCCCACGGCTCCTCCGTCGGCCTCCCCCAACAACCGAGAACCCCAATGACCGGCGGCGGGCCCTCGCGCCGGCAAGGCATGCACAACAGGACCCTATCGACCAACACCATCCTCTTCGCCCCCCAAGACTCCTCCCGCCAGCGCGCCCGGCGCTCCTCCTCGGCCTCCCTCGACCCCGTCCCGCACGCCGTCGCACGCTCCCGCCCCCTCAGCACGCGCAACACCCCCGTCGAGAGTCCCGGCGCGCCGGCGCCGTCAGGCCGCCGCTCGCCCAGACGGCCGATGTACCACCTGTCCTCCCGACCGCGGACGTTCCAGGGATCCCACCACGAGTCCCCGCGGAACCGCCCCTTGCTTCGGGCGCTGGATATCGCGGGCCGGACGGACCCAACTCGTCGCCACTCCTCGGTAGACATCGATGCCCTGTCGGAACTTGGCGGTGGCGGGATGGGGGTGGACGTGCCGGCTAGCTTTACCGAGCAGATGATGGGGAGGACCACCGCAAGCGACGCCGACCAGGTAAACAAGGCGGTGGTGGAGAAGATGCGCACGCTCGAGGAGAGCATGAGCCAGATGGTGCGGGAGATGAGGCGGCTGCGCGGCGGCGGCGGCGGTGACGAGTACAACGCCGCACTGGGGCGGCGGACCGCGTCGGGGTCGTCGGGCGGTGGACCGGCGGTCGTGGAGGTCGCGGGCAGCAGCGGGAAGGCGAGGGGCGTCGCGGCTGAGAGGCGGTGGGGCGGGCGGAGCGGGACGCCGCGGCTGGCTGGGATTAAGGGGAAGGGGAAGGCTGTTGCCGTATCGGATACTGATGAGGATTTGGATGTGGGGAGGTTGTCTGGTCTTGATGGGCCTGGGAGCTTGGGTAAGGGGAGCTCGGTGTGAGGGGGTGAAATGCATGGCTAGGAGTTGGGATATGGGATATGCGAGGGTACTAGGTTAAGGGTTATTATGCATGGTAGGGCGTTTCTTGGACTGGTATCGGTATCATACGAATGGACGTAGCATTGCACGTTGGCCTGGTGTATGCACCACTGGTTATGGTAGATCTCACCTCGCAGGAATGAGGCAAGGACGGGTAGCGTCGTGGGCCTTGCACGGAAATGATTAATCTGATTATTGACTCAATATTGATACGTACATGATCGCACCCCGCCGTTGTTCATGACCTTCCCCTGATACAGGATACTACCACGCCTGATATCATTACTCATAGCTCTTCCCCGTACAAACTACAGCAGCTGCCTCTTCCAGTGGCCATGCCTTAAGTCCGAATCTCATTCAGCACAGATCAGTCCTCCTTCCCGGTCCATCTCCTCCAGTGAACTCTGTTAGGCAACTGTGATACAAGCCGTCCTCACCCTATCCTCGAAATCCAGGGAAAAACCGTTCGTCAGATACCCCCTCCACTCCGATCGACACTGACATACGGCCCGGAATTCCGCTGTGCTAGCTCATTCCGCTCGTAGCTGGAGGCCTTGTACTTGAAGCCTGCGACAAAACCCGCGACTGCTGTGCCGAGGATCACGAGGCCGGGACGGCGACTGGATCCTGTTAGTCTAGCTGAGCATTGGGGTTTGTGGGGTTGAGAAGGGGAGCTTGCAAGAATGGACGGAGGACAGCTTGGTTTGCTTTGGGGTTGAGCTGGTCCATGATATGTGTAACTTTGGTGTCAGATAGGTGACGGATGATGCTAAAGGGATAACTAAGTTCCCCTGACGTCAGGGTGGTTCTGGTGGGTTATGGTGTTCCGGTGTGAGATATCGTATAGATTCTGTGTTGAAACAGCAATTGGGATGCCAGACTTGTGCTCTGAACCCAACCTGTGTATGTATTCCTCATCAGAGACCGGATGAAGCCAACCTCCCTGAAATACTCACATGTCCCCGATGCCCAGAACTCGCGCTTGTTCCTTTCCGATCTGTCGAGGGGGTTGACGTTAGGGCACCTCTACTGTGATAGGCGAGTTCCCAGCCGATCTTAGCTTCCGGTGCGGGTCCCCGGCTAGCACTAAAGGTAAGGTAGTCTAGAACTTCCGGGGCAGAGGGGCTGTTTTAGTGCCATTGAGCCTGGGATGCCACGAACTTTTTCTCTTGTAGCTTCATTCATTAACAACGTCGAGGGCATTGATACTCTCGTCTTCCTGCGGAAAGCATAACTGTACCTGCCTTGGCAGCCTTCGAGGCCAGACCCGTCCTTTTCTTGTAGCAACCGTGCCGCTCGCCTGGTGCTGGTCAGAATTAGGTAGACAGACGTCTGACTGATGCCGACCGGCTCCTATTTGGGATGTTGGTTGCGGCTATCGACGGTGCATCGTGGAGGTAAGTGAGTGTAGGCACCTTCGCTGCTGGCAGCGCCAGCAGTGACTAACAGTGCACTCTACATCCGTATTTCCTTATAGTGTACTCTGACTTTGTGTTCAATCATCATCTGTCTACCTTATCCATCCGCTAGCATCCATTGGCAGCCCCCATAATATCTGACATCTGGTTCCGAGTTTCAAGGTTAGCCTGTGGAACATAAACGTTCAGCATGCGCAGATAGTAGAGGAGGTATTACCCCGGCCGCCGGACACTCAATCTCAGCCTCATCCGAGCAGGAGCTGCTGAGCTTCAGTATCACCGGCTTGCCACGCTCCGCCAACAACCTCTTGACTCTACGTGGGATGTGTCGATCCAATCAGTTGTGTGCCTGCTGCGCCCCAAATCCTGCTGCCTTGCGACCTGACGACCAACCACAGTCATAGAACGGACCTCGTCTGAATCGTCTCGCAGAGAGCTACCCCGCCGAGATTGCCTCGCTGCCTCGTAGGTACCGCCATACCTCAGGCACACGCAGACAAGTACGCAAGGCTGGGACCTTGAGTTTTAAAGTGATAACTTGTCTGATATCTCTGCTTTTGTTGTCGACGGGCAAACCCCAACTTACTACAAGGTTAAGTTGGCATTCAAAGCACTTATTGTCGCACCTTGTCTTCCTCTCTCTGTCAAAGCATATTGACTTGTGGTTACTTATCTTGAGGCATCTCAGACATTCCCAAACCTTAACCTGGATCGTAAGGTCGTCCATCTCGATAAACCCAACTGCGAAAGCCCTTGCTCGCTGATATACCAGTAACCAGACACTCCCCTTCCCATCACTCCATTAGGACCGGCGAATACTTGACGTCTACCACAGGCTTTTATTAAGCAAGTGTATCGACTAGGACACTCCGTTTCTCATCACTTCAGCTGTCATTAGGCTCGAAGACGACGGTGACTCTGGCCCGGTCTGGTCTGGTTCCATTGATCGAATCCAGAGGATATCCAGAAGGATTCTGCCCTGGGCAGGCCTTCTCACAGGGCAGTTGTATCGCAGCGGTCGCCACCTAAGGTAGTTCTAGGACCACATTCTACCTGCAATCATGACAACTACCGTGGAAGCTGCGGAGGACGCGGTGCGTCGCCATCTGGCAGAACTCATGGCCATCCAACAAGATTCGGTGTTGGCCGGCTCCCAGTTGCGCTGGAACGCTAACCAAGGGTCCGTTCTGGCTGTTGTCAACTTTCCCGAGAGCAGTGGTCGAGACTGCAACGGTATGAAAAGTTTCGGCAAGATGTACCAGCTACGCTTGGACTATGACCGTCTTGTTGCAATAGGCTCAAGCAAGGTCAAGAAGATGTTGGAGCCGAAGAAGCAGGAGAGGTTCCGTCGTCTCCTCAAGATGAAGACGCTACCAGACGGCGTCGAATTCGTCTTGGACTTCACGCCGCCGCTCGAGGGAGAAGAGTGCTCCGAGCTCACTGCTTCCCTGTGGCTGCCTGCGAGCACCAAGATCTGGTGGATGGCCGGACACTACAAGCCATCCGGACTTTTGAATTCGGGCCCGCGGGAACATCAACAGGGCACCAGGCCACTTGCCGACAAGCCTGTTGGGGCCGTCCTTGCCCTCGGCCACGACGATGAATGCTCGTGCTACACCACGTACACGTCCATCAGCGACATCTGGGCTGTGACGGACGATGTGCCCGGCATCTATCATGGAGACTGGACTCCAACGTATCGCGAGAATATCAAGGACTACTGCCGAGTCCGCCATTGCATGAACATTGCGAGAATTCTGCGCGCCATTGCTGGGCAAGACCTTCTCGTGAACTCGGCTACCAGGATGTGGACTCTAGCCCAACTGGCCGTTTATCTGGATATGGTTCCTGTCGTGGTGAGTCTCCTTCCCCTTGAAATTCCATTAGTGTCAGAAGCACCGCTGACCGCGAGAGCAGAGAGACAGCATTACCCAGTGGTTCTCAGCGGCCCCGAACACCAAGTTCATTGAGATGTTTCCCGAGGAGTCCTTCAGGGTCGCGCTGATGTTGCAGATGCGCGACGTCCTGCTTGCATCCTTCAAGATCCTCGTCAACGAGCGTGCCGTCGACCATGCTGCCACGACCCCACTGACGAAGCCTCCCGCCGTGACGTGGATGGAGCGTCCGCGGACCGACTACGGAGACCTGCCGGAAGACCCCATCGAGCACGCTAGTCGCGCCTTCGCGGACCGCATGAAGGCCAAACTCGACTCGCTGCGCAGCGACACCGTCTTCGAGACGCTCAATATAGATGAGTGGGCGAAGCTGCAGTACTACACGAAACTCATAGCCGATACTGCCGCCGCTAGCGTCACGTACAGTCCCCTTCTTACTTCCCTTTTAGAGGACCTCATCAAGCTCAAGAACGCTCTGCTCAACGACCTGCACGACCACATCAAGAACTGCATCTTCCTCGGCCCCGCAGCCCGTCTGGACGGCCTCATCACCGCCCAGCGAGCGCATTACTGCCCCAAAGACAAGCAGACCCCAGCCGTATCGCTCGTGGAACGACTGAATGACTACCAGCGAGCCTGCCTCCCCTTCTTCTGGTACCACCTCAAGGACATGTTTGCGCCCTACCACACCTTCCGCTACCACACCTACAAGCGCGAGTACCTAACCCACATCGCGGCGGCTTTCAACGAGCGCCTCCACGAGGCCATCACCAAGGGCTACCTCACCGTGCCCCTCGCCGACTTCAGGGAGCACCTCCTGCGCACCACCTACAGCTTCGACGACAAGCTCTTCCACACGCAGCTCGACCTCGAGCTGTCAACGCTCTCCCTCCAGGCGACCGGCTTCCGCGACTCCGAGGCGGACGGCATCCAGCTGCTCATGTCGGACCACCTCCTCCTCACCCTCGAGGAGGGCGAGACCAAGTACCTGCCCCTCTGGGCCGGCGGCTTCGACGACGGCAGCGGCGGCGTCTTCCAGGACGAGGTTCCGCCCGCGGACATGGGGCCTAGCGAGCCCGGCCCGCACTACCATACTGGACGTACCATCGCGTCGTCGTCGTCGAAAGGCGGCGGGGAGGACACCGATGCCTCGTCCTCGACGGTGGATTACGCGGGGTCCTCGACGGCGACGTTTAGTGATCTGGGGGTTGGCGGGTTGGATCTGGAGGACAACACCACGGCGCGCAGCACGGCGGCGCAGGGTAGCGCCGAGACGACGATGGGCCGCCGCAGCGGTGTTATCTCGTTGCCGTCCGAGGGGTTCACGAGCGGGGACGAGGGGAGCATGGCCGAGGCGATGCTTGCTGTGCCGGCTGAGCATCAGGCGATTGCACAGGCGGTGGAGCAGTATGTAGAGGGCGCCAGTGATGGGGGAGAGGAGACGGAGACGGAGACGGAGACGGAGGTTGGTGACGAGTTTGAGGCTGAGGAGGGGGATGACATCGATGCTATGGACACGGACGACACCCTTTCCCTTGACGACGACTTCGACGGCGACGAGGACGACGATGAATTTGCGGACTTTACGATCATCTGAGAGGCGAAGGAAACCGCCTTGGTTTTCTGGGAGTTTGAGGATTAATGGCTGGCATTGGCTCGTCGGCAAGGGACTGTTTCTGCACGGTGGCCAGGACCCGACTGTTGCTGACGTGCCCCAAAATGTTTGGCCTCGCTGGATGATTGTAAAGGTGTGGATAAGGTACCTGTTTGGTTGTTTGTTGGCAGCAAGGAGTCTAGGCGTTTGCAACGCGTGTGGATTGGTAGTAGGACCTGGCCGAGGTCTTGTCATGAGTTTATGTCGACATGCGGAGTTATGGTTCAGCTGGTCCCAGCATAAAACTATAGAAAACATTCATAACTGCTTGCTTATTTTCGCGCCTCTTACTGCAACTGAAGCTAGTGACACTGCATCTCTGCCCCAGCAATCCAGGACCGGTCAGCCCCTATTCAACGTATTCCCACTCCCCCTCGGATTAGCCTCGACAAACTCATCCCACTCCCGCGCCTTGTACGTCTCCGCATCCGCCTTCTCATAATTATCCTCGTCCGGCGTCGGCTGCCGTCCGCTCGCCTCGCCGCCTCCCTCGATGATTCCTCCCCTCCGCTTCTCCTCCTCCAGGTACTCGTCGATCGTCATGGTTGGGAGGTTATGTCCCGGCCGGAACACGCCCTTTGCGATCTCCGCCCTGTTCCCCAGCAGCGTGAACGGCCGCAAGGGCTTGCCCTGTCCCGAAAGCAGAGGCCCGTCCGAGCTGGTCAAGCTCATGGCGGCCGCGCCGTCGAGCCGGTCGCTGTAGCCCTCGTCTTTCCTGGCGCGGCGGCGGATGTCTTCATCTTGCGACGATGCTGCCGTGACGGGGACGGAGGGGTCGGGCGCTTGCGAGAGGACGTCGAGTTCCCGATTCAGGGACTCGAGGGCCTGGAAGGTCATGTGCGCCGCGTAGGCTAGGTGGGCGAGGTGGACCGCCCTGACGGCCTCTTCGTCGCCGAGGCCCTCTTCTGTGCCGTACTCTGGTCGCCGCCGGAGGAAGTCTAGCTTCTGGCGTAGCTCTTTCTCTGTCTTGAGGTTGGCGATCTTGGCGTCGCGGCGGGCGGAGGCGTCGGCGCCTGGGGAGATGGTGCTGAAGGTCGTGGGGGAGTCGGTGTACCGCTCTAGGAGTTTCTTGTGCGGGGTCGAGAGGAGGGAGTAGCTGTCTAGCAGGTGGAGGTACCGCTCGTACGCGTCGCGCGCGGAGGATAGCAGGGCGCGTCGGGCTTGGAGGGTGGGCGTGGGCAGTTTTTGGGCCAGCTCGGCGAGGTAGTAGTTTATAAGTAGATAGGGAAGGTCGGAGGTCGAGATATCCTCTAGGCTCTCGTTGGGGCTGAAGAGGGAGAGGTGGCTTATGTGTTTGAGGCAGTCGTTGTAGAGTTGGACAGTCGAGGAGACATCGTCGAGGTACGAGGGGGTGTTGGTCGCGTAGGTGCCCTCGATGGCGAGCCGTTTCGCTTCTGCTTCTGCAAAGAGAGCTTTGAGGGATTTGGGCTCGTCGTCCATTTTAGAGCCCTGGAATAGTTGACTGAGACTGTCGTTTGGCACGAGTTCTCGCTCCAGATGTTGAGGCGCGGTGGCACTGAAGCTGACCAAATCTTGGTGGGGCATTTGCCCCGCGGTACAGGGCAGCTCTTATCTTAGGTTATCGGAGGAACAGGGGTTGCAGAATAAGCTTACCCTGTCTGGACTAGCGTCTCGTGTCTCGCGTCTCGCATGCTTAGTGGTGCAGCTGAAGGATCATGGATGGCGAGAAGCCTCGCGGTTTTATGGAGACTGGCTGGCCCTACAATAGATGTCTGTTCTCTGAACGTATGAACAAAAAGACGTCCTTCTAGTAGTGACAGAAAGGATGGCAGTTGTTTGCCTTGTTGCTTGTGGTCGGGAAGCCTCAACCAAGCGGCCAACAAGAATGGTGCCTCATGTTCGCGGTTAAGGCAAACAGCAAGTGCTGCTTGCTCCTTCCCAGCATTAGTTCTTGGGAAGCTGTCGCCTATCAAGCGAGGCTACAGATAAGTTCACGGCCGATCTGTCACATACCCATGGTTCTCTTATTTCCCTGAGGTACCTTATTTACTTCTCTGTTTCTCACTTTCACAACGTATAAGCCTCTCTACACCTCAAACCCTCCCTCCTCAGTGGTCCAATGGGCGTCGTCGCCTCGTTTGCCCGCCTTCTGGTACACTCTCATCCACCTGGATCTTCCAGCCTTCATTGCTGTTTGGCGATATTCCTTATTTGCCTGGAGCCTTGGTCTGGACGCTTGACGTCCATCGTCTGATTCCAAACATGGGCTCGGATCATTTGGCTGAGAGACAGGCAAAGGCGCTCAATGGATTCCTGAACACCTTGTCCTTTCAGGGCCGGACCGAGACCAAGAACCAAGGAACGAAACGCCTTCCAATTCCTTCGTTTCCCGCGACATCAGAGGGCGGTTCCCAAACTCAAGAAGCTTCAGTGCCCCAAATCTCTGCATTTGGCCTGTATCCTTTATTGCTGAATAACGACGAGAACGTGAAGCTGCCTGATACCGACGCCTCGCCAAACCATAGCCCAAATGCCGATGATGCTGCAGACGATAGCGGAAGTGAAGATGAAGGCGTGAAGAGATGGCTCATCAGCGAGCCGCGCAAACCTCGCAAGGTCACGGAACGAAAGCGAGCGGATGCCGCTGCTTTCGACGTATGGCTGGAGCAGAACCAGAAGGAGCTTGCTGATGATGGCCAGCCGGTACCTGACGATGAGAGGTCGTTGGCCTGGCTGGTCAAAGATGACGGGTCGTACAATATCATCGACAGCCCGTTTGACTACCAGGTGGAGCTCTACGAGAGGGCGAAGCAGCAAAACACCATTGCCGTCCTAGACACAGGTGTGTATATCCTCAGCTCCTGATAAACCATACTGACTCGGTTATCGTAGGTTCTGGCAAGACGCTCATTGCAGCTCTCCTCATCCGATGGACTATCGGGAACGAGCTGGAAGACAGGGCGGCAGGCAAACCCCGGAGGATCGCATTCTTCCTTGTCGACAAAGTGGCCTTGGTCTTCCAGCAGCACGATGTTCTTGAGAAGAGCCTGGATTACCCGTGTGCCCGCTTCTGTGGAGAGATGGGCGACAGAATCTGGAACCAGGAACATTGGGATGATGCATTTGCGAAGAACGAAGTGATTGTCTGCACCGCCGAGATTCTCTACAAGTGCCTCCACCATTCCTACATCCAGATGGACCAGATCAACCTCCTCGTATTCGACGAGGCTCATCACACGAAAAAGAAACATCCTTACGCAAGGATTATCAAGGACTTCTATGCAGAGGCCGAAGGCAAGGGCAGGTTTCCGAGGATTTTCGGCATGACCGCATCTCCTGTCGACGGCGCTCAAGTAGACATGTACAAGGCAGCGGAAGAGCTCGAGGGCCTTCTTCGCAGTCAAATTGTCACTCCCGCCAATCCGAACGACTTGCGGGGAAAGATGAGCAGGCCGAAGACCGAGATAGATGTGGAGTACCCTCGTCTTCTCCCGGCTGGAGCGACGCAGTTGTATAGGTCACTAAAACCGCTCCTAGAGAAGAACGAGGTGTTTAGAAAAGCACTGGTCTTTGGCGAGTTTGCCGCTTCCGAACTGGGGCGGTGGTGTGCGGACCGTTTCTGGTTTCTATTCCTCAGAGAAGACGACTTGGGCAAGTTTGAAGCACAGACGGAGAAGAACTTTCTCAAGTTCCAGCCCGAGGGAGAGGACGTGGACTTGTCCATTGAGCAGGTCCGCGCCGCTCGCCAGATTATTGCTGAGCACCCCCTTGAGGACCTGACGCTGGAGAACTGCCATCGGATGGTCTCTGGCAAGGTGTCCAAACTGGTCCAACTCCTCCAAGAGAAGTTCAGCGATCCCGAAAACACTTCGCGATGTATCATCTTCGTTCAGCGGAGGTGGTGTGCAATGATATTGAACGACCTGTTTCTTCAGCCGGGCATGGCTATTCCAGGCCTGCGTCCTGCGATTCTGGTACGCTTGTTATGTTATCGGTGGCTATCCTATGCACAGACTGACATGCTGCAGGTTGGATCAGGTTCCAAGGACACGAGCTACAAGACAGTGTCCTACAAGGACCAGAAATTGACAATTCACAGGTTCAAGAAAGGGGAGAAGAACTGCCTTTTCGCGACCTCGGTGGCCGAGGAAGGCCTGGATATTCCTGATTGCAACATAGTGATCAGGTATGATCTGTACAGATCCATGATACAGTACATCCAGTCCCGTGGCAGAGCGCGCCACGTCAACTCGGAGTATATCCGCATGATCGAGTCGGAGAACGGAGAGCAGCAGCGCACAGTTGATCAAAACAGGTTCCATGAGAGCACCCTGCGCAGGTTCTGCGAGGCACTGCCCGAGGATCGCAAGCTGACCGGAAACGACTTTGACATGGAATACTTCTTGAGAAAGGAGAAGGGGCAGAAGAAGTACACTGTGCCGGAGACTGGAGCTACCCTCACCTACAGCTCCGCTTTAGGCTGTCTGGCGAACTTCACAGCCAGACTGCCAACCCTCTCCGCTGACCCCCTGGTTCCTCGCTACTCGGTCATTGGTGCCCTTGGTGGGTTCCATTGCGAGGTTAATATGCCCGAGGGATCCCCCATTTCTAATGCAATGGGGAAGATACACACGTCGAAACAGGCTGCAAAATGCTCTGCTGCCTTCGAGATGTGCTTGAAGCTTTATCTGAAGGACTATCTCGACTCGCGTTTGCAGTCCGTCTTCACCAAGAAGCTGCCACTGTTGCGGAATGCGCATCTTGCCATCAGCTCGAAGAAGAAAGAGGAGTACGCGATGCGCACGAAGCCCGACATGTGGTCACATCTAGGGTTACCTGATCGGCTCCATATCACAGTCCTCACCTTGGAGAAGGCCGAGGCACTTGGATGGAGCTCCCGACCACTCTTGTTGCTGACCAGGCAAGCTTTGCCACCCATGAAGAGCTTTCCCCTGTATTTTGCGAAGGGGCAGTCATCGCCCGCTTGTTGTGTGCGCGTCTCAGCTTCTATTGCAGTTGACGAAGCCATGCTTGGCAAGTTCGGCGACTTCACGCTAAGGGTCTTCCGCGACGTCTTCAGCAAGGAATACGAGGCTACTCCGGCCCAGTTACCATACTTTGTGGTTCCCTCAAGCCGCGACCATGAGTCCGACTATGCTGCGGCTATCAATGCTCATGAGCTTGTCGACTGGGAGTCGTTGGATCATGTCCAGAGCACGGACATGGTCGCCTGGACAGGGCAGGAGGAAGATGGCTTCTTCAACAACAAGTACGTCGCGGACTCCTGGGATGGCTCTCGAAAGCTCTTTATTGTCGGCCGAAGGAATGACCTCAAGCCAAGCGATCCTGTGCCCGAGAGAGTCAGCTCGCCGTCTCACAGGGCCTGGCTCAAGCTAGCGCAATCCGAACGCAACATCCTCAACTACAGTGTAAGCCTGTGGTCCAACGCACGGAGTCGCTTCACATGGCGGAAAGATCAACCCGTCTATGAAGCTAAGCTACTCTCGACCCGGCGCAACCTTCTCGACGACAACCTAGGCGATGATGATGTACCGTACCGTACGTGCTTCGTGATTCTGGAGCCCCTTAAAGTGTCAGCTGTAAGTTACACCCGACATGCATTTAGGAAGGCCCGCTAAACAAGAGAACAGTTGCCGCCGGACGTCGTCGCAATGACATATCTCCTCCCAGCAATCATCTTCAAGATCGAGTCGTGCCTGATCGCGCTGGACGCATGCAAGGTGCTCGACCTAACCGTGCTCCCCGACCTGGCCCTCGAAGCCGTGACCAAGGACAGCGACAACACGGAGGAGCACAACGTAGAGCAGGTCAATTTCCAGGGCGGGATGGGGAACAACTACGAGAGGCTGGAGTTCTTGGGTGACACGTTCCTGAAGATGGGAACAACCGTCTCCCTCTTCACGCTCAATCCCGACGACGACGAGTTTGAGAGCCACGTCGAGCGCATGACAATCATTTGCAACAAGAACCTGTTCAATAACGCCTTGGAAGTCAAGCTGCAGGAGTACGTCCGCTCCAAATCCCTGAATCGGCGAACATGGTACCCTGACGGTCTGACGCTCAAGCGAGGCAAAAGGACGAATCCCAAGAGCGTGCACACCCTCGCCGACAAGACCATTGCCGACGTCTGCGAAGCCCTCATAGGCGCAGCTTACCTGACCGCCAGACGGAACGGAAACTTTGACGAGGCAGTGAAAGCCGTCACCGTCATGGTTAGAGACAAGAAGCGCCACCCGATGGCGAACTGGTCCGAGTACTACGCCAGCTACAAAAAGCCCGACTGGCAGACAGCATCAGCCACCACAGTCCAAAAGGACATGGTCAAAAAGGTCGCTGCTCGAACGGGCTACACCTTCACCTACCCGCGTCTCCTCCGCTGCGCCTTCATGCACCCCTCCTACCCCTCTCGCTCGTACGAGAAACTCCCCAGCTACCAACGCCTCGAGTTCCTCGGCGACGCCCTCCACGACATGGTATGCGTCGAGTACCTCTTCCACCGCTACCCGGGCGCCGACCCTCAGTGGCTGACGGAGCACAAGATGGCCATGGTCAGCAACAAGTTCCTCGGCTGTCTCGCAGTCGAACTGGGCTTCAACAAGCTCCTCGTCTCCTTCTCCTCAGCTCTCCAAAACGAGATTTTCAACTACGTCACGGAGCTAACCCTCGCCCGCGAGGAGGCAGAGGAAGAAGCCGTACGGCAGGGCAAGCCGCGCTCCGCCTACGCGCGCAATTTCTGGGACGGCTGCTCCAGCGCGCCCAAGTGCCTCCCCGACGTGGTGGAGTCGTACATCGGGGCGATCTTCGTCGACTCGGGCTACGACTTCGCCGCAGTGCAGGGGTTCTTCGACACCAAGGTCCTGCCGTACTTCGAGGACATGACCGTCTACGACTCGTTCGCCCGGAACCACCCCGTCACGCGCCTCACTCAGCTGCTGCAGGAGAGGTTTCACTGCACCGACTGGCGCATCCTGGTCAAGGAGCTGGCCGCCGCCAGTGCCGGGACCGCGAAAGGGAGCGACGACGGCGAGGCGGGCGCGAAGGAGCTGTACGACCTGGCTACGAATGCGAAGAGGGTCATTGGCGCGGTGCGCTGCCACGGGCAGACGCTGGCGCATGGGACGAGTACCAGCGGACGGTATGCCAAGACTAGCGCGGCCAAGAAGGCGTTCGCCGAGTTGGCCGGGATGGATCTGGGGACGTTTCGGAAGAAGTATGGTTGTGAGTGCCCGTTGCCTGGAGGGGAGGCTGGGGATGTGCTTCTGGAGGGTATGGCGGATGTGCAGGTTGGGAACCTGACGGCCGGCTCCGGTGAGAGAGAGTGATTATGTCCAGGGCTGGGAGCAGGACCCCGGATCCTGGTGAACGGGCTTTACGTATATCAGTGAGGATCCGTCCGAGATTGAGCTTTTGCTGCCAGAAAGGGACTTGAAGATGGAAGAGCAGTGTCATGACATACGGGAAAGACCTGATCGAATCAGCGTTGACTTTACCAGCCATAGCTATTCTAGCTTTTCGTTCGACAAGTATTCATAGACATTAATGAGAGTTAAAGCCGGACTTGAAAGCCAACCTGGGTTTCTGTGACACGTATGACCTTGCGATGCGACGCCTTCTTGGTCTTTTTATCCCTGGCAGCAACGGAGCTGAGCTCAAGAGCTGAATTCAGGGGCTAAGTCACCCGCTAGTGAGTCCGAAAGTGACACGGCATCCCAACACGCATGAGAAAATCATGACTTGTAACAAGTGCACAACAGACGGAGTAAGCATTAGAAAGTCTCCGAAGACATGATGATATGTTACAACATATTGCTGAACCCGTCTAAACGTTCCACCAGCGCCTGCCGTGTGCATAATACATTCCCCCCTACCCTATCGTAAACTCTTATCCCATGGGTATAATATCTTCATCCGAACCACCAAACAAAAGGAATTACATGCTATCGTTACCAGTCCCACAAAACGCCATTGTCCGTAATTCCCTCCTTGTAGCCCTAGCCCACCCACCCGCTCCATCCCAGCCCTTTCACTTGCCTTGTTCTAGCACTCAACATCAGCCAACCCCTCGTTCCCCTCCCCCTCCCTCCCTTTCCCCTTCAGCGCCCTCCGCCTAGCAGCAGCAGCAGCAGAAGCAGTACCAGCCCTCTTCCTAGACTTCTCCTCCTTCCTCTGCCTCGCCGCGGCGGCCGGGTCGACTTTTCCCCAGTCGCTCTCCTCCTCTATCACCTCCGGTGGGGTGGCGGAGGGGGGTTGACGGGATCCTAGGGCGGACAGCCGTCTGGTATGCCCGGGTCCCTTACCACCACCACCGGGCGACGACGCCATGGTGCAGCCGGCGTCGCCTCCGTGCCAGGATCGGGCGTCGTCAGAGTTAGAGTCAGAGTCAGAATCGGAGTCGGCTGCCGTGTCCAGGATGTACCGCCTGCGCGGGGATAACGTCCCTGGGGAGAAAGGTTTGCGGAAGATGGGGGGTAGGGAGGTTGATGATCGGGGGCGGGAGGAAGAAGAAAAGGGGGGGTTGTCGTCGGCCAAGACGGCCATGTGGCGGGGGGGAGGACTGGATGATGCTAGGGAGTCGAATAACCCCGGCAGCTGGGACCCGCTACCGTACCCGGCCGCGCTGAAGAGGAGGTCCTCCTCGCCCTCGCCGCGGGGGATCCGGGGCTCTAGGCTGTTGTCGTCGTCGTCGTTATCGTCAGGGGACAGGTAGTCGTCGATGTTGAAGGCGGAGGATTTCGGGGTCTTGGCGGCCGCCGAGGAGAGGGTGACGCTGAGCTGGGAGGTGTTCTTGTAGACGAAGAAGTCCTTGCCTAGGTCGACCGAGGTGGTGGCCGTGTTGCGGGACTGGGGCCGGTGGGAGAAGGGGTTGGAGCTCGTGTCCGAGGTGGTGGGCGTTGTGGAGGAGGATATGGACCAGTGCCGGAGGCTGCTCGTGCGTGGCGGGGGCACGGGTTCCGGGATATCTTCTGTGGCGGGGTTCCGGAGGCTGGGGGTTAGGCTTTCGGGACGTTGGTGCTTGGGGTGGATGGTGTCGAGTTTTATTGATGGTGGGAGGCCGGTTACTTTGGTACTATCCCGGCTATCTGGTCTTACGAGAGCGACTGGGAGGCTGGCTCTCCTTGCAGCCCTGGTAGAGTCGGCTCGTTGCCGTTGCGAGTGACGGTTCGGAGGGGATGTGTCGATTGCAGTGTGATAGCTAGCGACAGTAGACGCAATAGAAGGCTTGACGGAGTGTGCTGTGTAGCCCTGCGTGCTGGATGCGACAGACGAAGCGGTGCCCGAGCGTCGCTTGGTCGACGGCTTCAGAGGGAACGACCTTTGACTGGACGGCGGGCGGCCAGTATGCTCGTCCTGTTGCTCAGGGACTTGTTTGTCCGAGTCGAATTTCTGATAAACAATTGCGGCCGGTGGGTTGCCGCCCTTCGAGGACTGCGACTTTCTAGTGCCGGGTCTCAGTTCGACTATAGGCGACGGAATAACACCCTGATCGAATAATGTAGGGAATCCTTCCGCACTTTTGTCCAGAGAGTCATTCATGGGAGACAAAGGCAGACTGGAACCTCCACGGTAGCTGAGGCGCCCGACTTTTGACCTTTCGCTCGTGTAGCCATGCTTAGAATTCCTCTTTGCATTCGTATCACAGGATTGATCTTGACGACCCGCATCAGATGTTGTCGGTCGCTGGGCCAATTTCTGTCCAGCGGTCGCCGCCCTTTGACGTTGAGTTTTGGATGTGCTCGACGAGTTCAGAGACTTCGTCCGAAGATCGGAGTCGAGTGAAACTGGCTTGGAAATGTGTTCCTCTGCAACTACGTCTCGCGGGTATGTGGACATGTCTGCCATAGACACCCACTTGGACCTTCGTAAGGAGTCGCTATGCGTTTCTTGTGCGTAGAAAGCTTGGACTTGAGGTAGCTCGAGGTTGTGTCCATTCTCTCCGATGTTGCGGTCTGCTACATCTTCACCATAGTCACGCGCCCCAGACGCCTTGAGCCTGGACTTGAAGTCTAGGGGCTTGAACTCGGACTGTGCGTCGAGGATATCCTTGAAGCCGGTTCCAGAAGCGCCCAAAACTGTTTTGGTCTGTTGCCTAGCAGTATATGGCCTCGAGTTTGCCTCAACTGGATGGAAGTCCCGGACGGAGCTCATCCGCCCGGAACGAATGAAAGGTTGCCGTCCCCTCGGTGACTCCTGCTCCGGCTTCGAGGATGAGAGTGGGAGCTGTGAGCTCAGAAAACTCCTCCTCAGCCGGGTCGTCGATGTGCTGGACCTGTTCGCTGTGAGGGGTCTCCCATTAGGGGCTGTGGTTGGTCTTTCGACACTCCCGTCCCGGAAAGTACGTATGACCGGTGCCGGAGCTGCTTCCTCAGCCGGCGATGGGAGTCTAAGTCGGAGCTGAGACTGGCCCAAAGCGTGGTATTTCGTCAGACCCTCCAAATTCCTCGAGCCATTTCCTCCGATAGGATACTCTCCTAAGTAGTTGTAAGTAGGCTTCCTCAGGAAATGCGTCTGCAGGGGGAAGTGTACCTCTCACAGGCGGAACACGAGCGGTAGTGGCGTGGTATGCTTGTGATATGATTTGTGCCTCCTGCTGGTCCTTATAAGAAGAGGACTTCCTGGACAGAAAGCTCAGAAGCCCCATGCTTATAGCTGAGGCTTATCGCCATGGACAGTGGCGGTCTTGCTGCGCATTCCCGTGAAATAAGCAATGATCGGCAGTAGGATCTGGGGTAGATTGTCTATCACAGTAAATGTTCGCGTGGTTTGCCAAGGCAATGAATGGGGCACAGTTAGCTCATTGCGAGCCGTTCAAGCGAGTCATGTACGGTTCCAGGAACAGAGGCGGGCCAAATCAAGGGAGACTGTGTTCAACGAAGGGAGGGAGGAGGGAGGTCTAGATATGCGTGGAAAATCAGAGCAACACAGAGGTGCAGGGACATGGGTGCCATAGATATACATTGCTCCCGTTGGTGGTGCCAATGGTGCGGTACCTCAAGCCACACAGGCTGTTCCCTGCACGCCGAGAGGAGAGGAGGGTTCACTATTGACACTCAAACCCCTCCACGACATCCAGTGCTACCCTCCACACCGATCTCCCGTTTCTCAGAGACATGGCTGGTGTGCTACATAGTTCCTCAGGGACCTGAACTGGAACTCACCACGCAGTCCCGCCCGATGTTCGCTCGCACGAGGCACCGAGACATTCTTGTCCTCGAGCACGACAGCAAATACATCCTGCCGAGACATATTTGGTACGTTATAGCGCGGAGTAGGTCGACACACCTCGGCCGGGATACTTCCTCTTTTGAATCGTTTGTTCATGATGCCACCGTCAGGGGGCCCATGAGCGGCATGAGCAGGGGACATGCAGACGGCACGGCAAAGCCATGCACGAACATCGGACACCATGACGCTCTGCATTCAAGGCTCCTAGTATATTAGCCTTCAACCAGGGTCAACACTTCGTTTGTTCCCGACAAACACGGCAGCCGGGAGGCTCGAAGCATCACCGGCAGCGCGGCTATTCTCTGAAGTGTTTGAGATCCGATGTCGAGCCCCTTGTCACTCGGTTGGGATCTTGGCTGCAATCTAACGTCATGGCCTTTCTCCGTTAGTGTCTTGTTCCTGGCGCACTTGTCCTCCGTCAGTTCTTTATTAGACTCGGTCAGACACCCGGATTTCCTCAAGATCAAGAGAAAGGTACGAGGACCCACCGTATAGAGTCTAACCCGGGGACCGTGCGGCCCTGGTCCTCTTGAAGCTCCGGCCAGTGGCCAGAGCGCATCCGTGCTGATATCAACATCCCTCACACAACCAGGTATGTACGTTTGTACTCGTCGAATATGCACAAGCCGGCGGAAGGGAGACTGTTGAATAGTATCCCGCAGGCGAAACGCAGATTACGTCAGAGGTAAAAAGCCAACGGAAGTTCAGCTCTGATGCACTATCGAGGCTGGCGGGGATCTGCGCCAGGCCTCACAGATCGGGATCATACGTGTACTGTGGTAGGCTTGAAGTGGGATTGCAAGGGTCCCCTGAAATCCCCCGGAGACACCAGCTTAAAGTTTGTCCTCCTGCGCACGGCAAATTCGTCTCTCTCGTCCACGACACAGGGCTGACGCCCGAATCAATAGCACAACAACATGGCAATATGAAAAAATTGACACCATTTTCTAGCGTGTGGGAACCGGCTTTGCTTGATGTTGCGAAACGGAAGAGTCCAGATCCGTAAGAAGGCAGCAGACCGGGCAAGGATGTGCTCGTTGACTTGCACACACTAACAGGGGCGCCTTGGTTGCCAGCGTCAGTGGCTACGCTTCTAAAATAAAAGACAGGAAATGAAGTAGCCAAAGGGCGCATGGGGATGACGCCGAGGATAAGGAGTTTATACACTGCTAGAGCTTCGTTACGCACGAATTACCGGTCTCAAGTCGTGTCCGACCATCTGCACCGACGCTAGGAAGCTTCGCTCGGTCTTACTCCCTTTCCGTGCATGGGCAACGAGCGACTCTGTGGAACATCAAAATGCCATGAGCCGCAGCCAGGTCACACGGTTGTCCAGTCGCTTATCCCCATATCCTACAAAGCCTTTCGGGACCGGCACTGCACGGACGAGGAGCAAGACGCGCCTGCTTGTGTTCCGGCACACAGGTGAAGCCGTCGCCGAGAGACTGGGCTGTGGATTGAATGTGCGGTCGGGATAACCAAGGCAAGAGCAGAAAACCTAGAGTTACACATCGTGCCGTTCTGCTGCCGCTGATTCTTCCAATGATCGGTGCGCCGTCCTGTTGTGAGCGCCGGGTGGCCGCCCGGTATGCCCGGCGGGCGGTCGCTGACGCGCGATTGAACAGTGATCGACATAAGCTGGCAGGGATCGATCTTCGTGCAGTGTTCTAGCGTTCTTTTGCCGGACAGACATGGATCTTGGAATCACGCTGAAGAAGCTCGGCGCTGAACTCCGTCAAACTTTCCCTTCTCCGCCTGGAAGTACGATTGAGCGATCGAAAACGAGGTGCACGTCCACTCCCTCATTTTATGCCAACGGCACTATTTGATACTTGGCGGTTGGCGGCAAGCTTGGTATTAATCGGCTATGGACCACCTCCTATTTACTGACGAGTGTTTGCCCCCGCGACGGCTTCAATTCCACGACCAACCCAAACGTACTTGTCCATATTTCTTCTGAGCCTGCCTGGCCCAGAATGGTCTCAGATTTGTTCGAGAGCTTGGCCATGAAGTTTAACCTAATTCAGGTGCGATGCCAGCCCGGACCAAGCTTTGGTGGGGATAGCACAGGAAGTCCAGCTGGGCCTACGCTCATGAGCTTTTTTGCCCTTCAATCTCCAGCTCACTACGTACATGATCACGATTGATACTTCGATATATGTTTTCGAGATATAGAAGACATATACCCGACTACAGAATCAGACGATGTGAGCTGAGCCTATCCGCCCTCGTTAGGTCAGGGACGTGTTCAGGGCTACTGCTGCGTAAGATGACGGAAAGGTCCATAGCAAGGTCATAACATTTGATACTCTAGCTACGCGGCCGTTGTGGTTGTGTTTGTTGTAGGGGTGATCCCGGAAACTAGGTAGACATGGCCTCCATATATCACGCTTCTGGCAGCATCGCCGAGTGTTGATACGGAGTGGCGACCCCTTGGGGTCTTTTGATGTAAGTGTGCAATGTGCTGCCGCTGGAACCATATGGATGCTCAAGGGGAAATGACGGAGGCCGGAAGTGACGAAGGCATGTCGGTACCTTAGGTCTACCGCAAGCTGCTTCCCAGTTCCCCCATATGCCCAGGAAGGGACTTTCGAGGGCAAGGTATCTCTCAAACGGCGGCTTTGCCCAGATCCCCCTGAGACTACGACTTCCATGATATATCTCCAGCGTGCAAGCTCTGTATCACGTTGAGACTCTTGGTAACCTGTGACCTCTGAATACCCTGTCTTCTTTTCTTGGAGCTGTTTACATACATGTGCACCATTCCTATACTTCAAGATGGCAATTAACATCAACGGCGCCGGCTTCAAGCTGTACTTCCCCGACGCCGAGGAAGATTCCACTAACACTCCGCCGCAAGCCACATCATTCCTTGGTCACCCAACTGCGAACCAACCTGTCACCGAAACGAATCAAACGACACTCGAGAGCGAGAATGGAATCATAAGCAAGCATGAAGCGCGACAGAGAGAGGCAGTAGCCCTGAGAAGCCCTTCTTGGCAGCGTGATACGACCGCAGCGACTCGAATCTTGTCAGACAGGACCGTGAGCAATATCGACAAACATCTGCTCATGAAACACCGAACAAGTCTCACCATCCCGGCATTCGAAGTCGCGCAGCTGAGTGAGCCGGATCAGGAACCAAACATCAGGTCATACCAGGATAGTCGACGACGATCGTCACAACTTGCTGAAGGTTCGTAAAGGCACAGTTCAGACTTGACTACACTGCGGTATTGGTCGATACCGAGGATCAAGAGCACAGACACTAACCCAACTGGTAGCTCGGCGCCGGTCGTCTGTCAGGAGGAGTTAGGGTGGGTGAACTGTTCTCGGAGCAAGGCCAAGGAAGGGGGATCGGAATAGGAACATGGTCACCTATAAAGCCCAAGTACGAATCAGAGTTGAGACAATGAACCTGAGAGATATTCATCCGCGTCATGGTCCGATATGGGCTCTGTATTGCCGAGATCGTACCTCCCACGGGAAACAAATGCACCCACCAACATGATTATCGCAGTCGCATCTCCTTCCAGAAGACGTAACCAAGTCCGCCTCCCACTACCCCGGCCACTCTCCTCATCCAACCCAATACCACTAATCCACGCTCCCCGCCAGCGCCACACAGCTAAACCTCAAATCCCCGCCCTCCCGCTCCAGAAACTTCAACGGCCCCAGCGCCAGCGCGTTCGGCCCCAGCACGTCCTCCCCATCCGGCAGCTGGCCCCTCTTGATCGGCCCCTTCCTCCTCCCGTCCAGCTCCCAGAGCGCCCCGTCCTCCGTCTTGACAAAACACACATAGTGCAGATCCACATCATCCGTCGCCTCGGGCGCCGCCGTGTCCCCCCTCACCGCAACGTCCCTGTGCGCCCGCGCCAGCGCCTCGCTCTTCTCCAGAAGCCGGCTCCTCTCCTCGGGACCCAGCGGCTCGGCCTTCTTGATCAGCCCGTCCAGCTCGCTCCCCTCGGTCACGAACCCCCTCGCGGGTCCGTTGGCGGCGGCGTGCAGCAGACCCATCACACCGCACGCGTTCCTGATCGTCTGGCGGAACCAGAGGACGGGCTCGTCGGGGCCCTTGCCCGTGTAGGGTGCCGTCAGGGAGTCCTCTGACAGGCGGTGGGACTCGTAGGCCGCCGAGACGGGGAAGACGAGGAGGAGGGCGAGGGCGGGTCGGGGGATGAAGGCTAGGAGGTCCGGGTCGGTGAGGGAGTAGACGTCGTGGATCTGGAGGGCCGGGGACAAGCCGAGGGTGTGCAGGAGGGAGGTCATGAGCTCCGGGTTCGCTTCGAGGGGGATGAAGGCCGGGGAGGAGGAGGCCGGGTCTGCCGAGGCGGTTGTGGTGGGGTGGGCGTCTATTGAGGCCATGATTTGCGGGTCGTGGTTTATCGAGGTTGTGAGTTTGTGGAGGTTGTTTGTTGGAGTTTGAGGGATGTGCCTTTGGTGAAAGATTGTTTGGTTTTGGCAAGGCTGGGTGTGACGCTGTTGGGAAATAAATAGAGGGGCTCGGTTGGAGCTCCGGCCGCTGCAAGGCAGCTTCTTTACCCCACGTAAACGCCTGCTTACAGCAAGGGCCTCAGTGGTACGATCGGACTGATAGGGCTATGGCAGACGATATACTATTTCAAAATTTCAGACTAATACAGCTATCGTCCGCCATACAGGGCCAATTCCTAAACGGGAAGGGGCTATGCTGCAGAACTGTTCAGTCTTATACGGACACAGCGCCCAATCGAGCACTCCCGTCGTTAGGCAACAGGGGAATTGAGAAGCTGCTTCCCTGCGTAACATGTCCCAGGAGGAATGGATAGCTTAACTCTAGGTAGAATAAAGCCTATAGCCCCAGTGCACTCGACCTCATCGTGCTCCTGGCCTCTTTTGTTCCTCTAGTGACTTACCCAAGCCCTTTCTAAAGAATATTCACCCGTCTTGTATGCCAGGCATGACTGGAAGAGAGGAAGAGAACGTAGCATCTAGGGATCCGATCTCGAAATCGGTCGTGGATGCGGGGCGGCGGCATATATTCTACGCCAACGAGCGAGGCGAGAGGTTCAACATCACGGCTGTGCATCGAATGAACATGCACTATCTGCGGAAACGTATAATGGACGAGACGATGTCGATCCTCGACAGAGGGGAGATGAGCAATGGAAACTCTGACGCACTGACAACTCTTATTCAAGATTATTGTTTGTTCTCAGACCGTGAGTTCCTATCGTGATGGCGATCGATTGCTAACACCGGATCCCTAGGTGCGGCCGTCAGGGACCGTGAGCTCATGCGGGACACGGCATATCGTGACTGGGACAACTGTCCGTTTCACCTGAAGTCGGAACGGCCAATGGAGCGGGACCTGTTCGACTATTTGAAGTCAAACGGCCTTCAGCCCGATCAGATGGTCTTGGACCACGAAGACCGCTTGTTGCCCGAGCTCCCAGGAGGGCCGTGGGACTACCCATCCGCCTCGCGAACCAGGAAGGAGAGATACGTCCTAGCGATTCTCGGCGGTGTTATTATTAACGCCCCGATGATCCTCATGGTCTTAGTGCCCGGTATCGTAACAAGTCTGGTAACTGTACCGGTCTGTACTATGATATTCGCTGTCGCCACAGCTTACTACTCTCCTACCAAGCTGCCTCTTGAGTTGTTGGCCGCAACGGCCGCATATGCCGCAGTGCTAGTGGTATTTGTCTCGGGGACAAGTTCTAGTTGAATATTGCAATCCACTCGCGCATAACGGGAAGGGGGTGAGCGGTGTGTTCTCGAGCGGGTGTTTGTGGTGCCCGTTGCGTTCTCGCCCGGCAGGCGGACTGATCGTGTCTGGTTTCTGCTGATAACACTGTCCGAGTCTGGGATGCGGCAACTTAGGTCGAGCGGCTCGTGCTATCGCGAGAGTTATGCGGCATCTATTGTTTTCGTCTTGTTGCAACGATTTGGTCCCGTGTCATGGCGTTTGGCCGTTACATTCCTCCACTTGTCGATGATGATGCAGAGCTTGTTGCGGCGTACATGAAGACTCTGGAGAAGGGCTGGGAGTTGAGACCAATTACACAACGATCACCAACCCTACCAGCATCGCCCATCTCGTGCGCCGCCGAGTAAGCATGCTTCAACCGCCGAAGAGATAGTACGTTGAACACTTAGTGATGGCCTTCAAGTTGACTTATGTTATTACTAACCCACGAGTACCCGTAGAGAACAGACCAAGACGAAGTCAGGACATAAGCCGGATAAGGAGGACCTCTGGTCTTTAGCAAACTGGGCAAGGATCCATGTTCGGAACCCCGTAAGGCTCAACGGATTTCGCAACAAAAGATTGGAACCATGGCAAGTGGCTAAGGTAGACACAGTAGCTACAAGAAGGAGCGCGAGCCAGAGTGATCTCGAGTTCTCATCTTCCAAACAAACAACCTTCTTTCTCCAAGGAACTTGCATCTTTCGCCAACTTACCCGTCCAACATCTTTGGTCACTCAATCCTCTCTTCTCGCCACGGCGGACAAGCTTGCGACACCTAATCAGCGACCTTGGCGGCTCAAGACCGAGCCGTCGCGTGAATGTGAGGTAGAACGGGGATTCCCATAAAAAGGAGGATAGCTGTGGTATGCAGTTGTATTCAAGGTTGTTGGCGTGGATTCATCTGTCGTTGAAAGCGGTGACTCTATCCCAAACCTCCAGTATATACACCTTGTATGCCAGCCCAGCGTTGATTTACATATATTGTACAGCAGTCGAGGAGACGGCCTCCTGGAAACATCGGCAGTTCACCATAAGTATTATGCCCCCTGCTTCTCAGAACGCCCCTGGCTTTGCTCTCCACCTTGCACAGAGGCACTCGCTCTAGCCTCCGTAGGTCCGTCCGGCAGGTCATCCTCTCCAGGTATCTCGTCCAGCAGCGGTTCGTCGTCCGGCTCTTCGTTCCACACGCCAGGCCCCTCGTGAACCGGCTCGTGCTCGTCAGGCTCATCGCCAAGAATAGCTGCCTCTCTCTCGGCGTGCGCGGCGGCCCTGGCGCGCTGCATGTTACGGGTCTGCTTCCTGTGGTCCGGGACGAAGCTGAGGTGATCCAGATAGTCCGTGATCTTCTCCTCCACCAGCGCCTTGGTGTGGAAGGCCAGCGCCTGGCTGCGGAACACGCCTTGGTAGCGGTACGTCAGCCAGAGGTACATGGTGAGTGATTTGTGGAGCGCCTCCAGACGCATCAGGTACTCGGTCCCGGCAACCTGGTCCGCGTTGAGGTCCAGTATCTCGAGGTCCATGTGCTCGATGTCGAGCAGGTGTCCGCTGGTATGGCTGCCGACACACCTGGCTAGGGACCTCAGGACCTCGGGCTGCTTGTAGTCTCTGAGCGACACCGGTATCGTCAGGAACACACATCGATCGTATATGCTCATTGGAACGTCTTGGATGGCGTCCGCTGCCTGGAGCCTGGTATTGAAGTCGGTCATGTGGAACTGACTCGACAGCTTCGCCAGTTCCCGCAGTCTCGACAAGATGAAGCTGAATGGCGTCTCCGGCGGAAAGTAGGAGTAGAAGCGCTCTATAATGAAGACCGGCGGAAACAATGCCGCCGTTCGTATTTGTTCGGCTTCCTGGCTGAAGGCTTCTTGGACAGCGGGCAGATCCTCCTGGTCGAGAGATGTGACCAGGCCCACAGAGGCAGGTGCAGGTTCACCATTGTTATCAGCCGCCCCCTGCATCTCCTGCCGCGCCGTCCTGAACCGGCCAGCTCGCCCGCCGATCTGCTTCACTTCGGGAATCCGGAGCTGACGGTGATCAATACCGTCAAACTTGGTCGTGGTCTCGAAGATGACCCGCTTGATCTCCAAGTTCAAGCCCATGCCGATGGCATCGCTAGCCACAAGGAAGTCGTAGTCGTTATCTGGGTCGTTGAACAAGGCCGCCTGTTGTGCTCTCGTTTCGGGCGGCAGAGAGCCGTATACCATGGCGCACCGGCGCCCGGTAAGCTGTTCGATACCAGCCTTCAGTCGATGGATCGCAATTCGAGAGAAACAGACAACACAATCCCCCTTTTGGAGCCTGCTAAAGTCTCCTTCGAGACTTCTCCGCATGGTCTGGAGCGGGCTGAGCCGCTTGTACTCATGTACTATGCACTTGTCGCCCATCATGGAGCACAACTGCTTGATAAGGCTGACACTCCGCTCCTCGCCACAGAGATGAACCTCCTTTGCCTGGACACCAAGTACAGCCTGCGTCCATGCCCAGCCTCTGTCGTCGTCGGCGATCATCTGAATCTCGTCGATGACCGCCACATCAACCCTCTTATTCAGTGGCGTCATCTCGACGGTACAGCTGGAGAAGTACTCGTCGACGCCCTCGGGTATCCTCTGCTCCTCTCCTGTAACCAAGGCGCATGGCTTGCCCTTTGCCGTGAACCGGCTGTAGACTTCGTGCGCCAGTAGTCGCAGCGGCCCAGCGTATATGCCCGTCTTCGCGTTCTCGAGCGCCTTCAAAGCATTATACGTCTTCCCCGAGTTCGTCGGGCCGACGTGGAGGTGAATCGTCCGCTGCATCATGCGGGTGGCGGGGAACCAGTCGTACGGTTCGCGGAAGTCGGCCAGCCGCACATGGGCGTCGGTAACGGCGTTGGAGAACTGGGCCCGCAAGACGAAGCTCTGGAAGGAATACCTCAGCTCCCTGTCCAACTCCTTGACGTCGCCGCGCACAAAGGCGTTCCGCAGGTTCCAGAACAGCGGGTTTGAGTTCCGACCGACGCCTTTACTGCTCTTGCCGGCCGCAACCATTGAATGGGCGATCGCTTGGAGAAACAGCCTGCACTCGCGGTTGAGCTGGCCCTCGCTGTGGATGCCGAAGGACCGGTAGATGGGGTGGTCTATGGCCCATTTTCCCATGTCCCGCTTCACCAGCTCCCATCTTTTCTGTACGAGGCCGGCGAAGAGCGCGTAGCTCTTCCTGGTAGAGTCCTTCGTAGTGGTGTCATCGTCGAGTCTCTCGCGCAGGATGTCGGAGCGGAATCCGTAGTTCGGGATTTGACTCGTGAAGTCCTCAGTCTTCGAATATCGGCCGCTGGTCTCGCGGCGTAGACTGCGGCACGTCGCCGAGAAAGAGCGAGCTGCCGTCCTGGAACATGACCAAGCAGCCCTTGACAACAATTTCATGGCCGTTTCTTGGGGATCCGTGAAACCATTGCTGATCTCGACGGATTTTGTATGTTCTAGCTGCCAAATCGCCCCTTCTGGGGAATTTCTTCGAGCGACTCCAGCGCGCTGTCTTATCAGTTTGTTATCAGTTTGCCGTCACTAAAAGAACTGTCTTGCTAGCGGCGCGGCCCCACTTGTCTTTAACAATGCTAATCCCCATCATCGTCATCCTCCGGGGCCCTCGTCTATGCATGAGGTGCAGCTCAATATCAACGGCTTCCCCACAACAAGGCGCTCTGCTGTCGACGCTTCCTGAGCAGAACACCATATCAAGCACCGTCAGCGACAATCTCAGCTGCTACGTACACCCGAATCAATCCTTACAAGCCGAGCTGACGACCTGACCTTCAAGATGGCGTCGTCATCAGCACCAACAACTCCGCTCCTCTAGTAAGTCATCACTCTCACCCAGCTTTCCTTCGCCTTTCCCTACTAACCCCCCTTATCCAGCTCCTGCATAGCCCACAACACCACCATCCTCTCCGAATGCACCACCTCGGCCTCCAGCCAGACCTCCTCCCTCGCCTCGCTCATCCTCCCCAAGATTGACCACTCCTCCCCGCAAAAGCTGACCTACACCCACGGCGACTACCACATCCACTACGTCGCCGAGTCCCCCCGCGACCACGCCTCCAACCCTTCCGCGGGAGGTCTCACCTTCCTCGCCATCGCCTCCTCCACCCTCGGCCGGCGCATAACCTTCTCCTACCTCCTCGACATCCGCCGCGCCTTCTTCGCCAAGTTCCCGGAGACGACGACGGACTTCTCCGAGCTGCCCAACTACGGCGCCGCCAGCTTCAACGCCGAGCTGCGCTCGCGCATGGTCGACTACGGCACCGGCCAGAAGGGCGCCGGCGACGACGCCATCGGTAACGCGAAGAAGGAGATCGACGACGTGCGGGGGATCATGACGCGGAATATTGAGGGGTTGCTCGAGAGGGGGGAGAGGATCGATCTGTTGGTGGACAAGACGGACAGGCTCGGCGGGAGCGCGCGCGAGTTCAGGGTCCGGAGTAGGGGGCTGAAGAGGAAGATGTGGTGGAAGAATGTCAAGTTGATGGCGTTGCTGGGCACGGTGCTGGTGCTGATCATCTTGGCTATCGTGCTTGCTGTTAAGAACGCTGTGCACTGAGGAACGGACAGGTGGGCATGGCGTTGGGTTGTTATTGATGGTTGCGTTCTTTTTGAAATTGATGGAATGGGGTACAACTCCAGGAAACACGGAAGCACCCAAGGGCTGTCATCATTTCCCTTTTGTCGATACCAGTTGTGATTTGTGTGTACTTCTAGCCGTTGCCAGCACTTCCTTTCCTGCGATTGTATTGTTCAGCTACCAAAATCGAAGACTGTTGATCGGGGCCAACGGAACCCTGCTGAAACCGCGGGACTGATATCCCGCCATTAGTATTAGTTTCGAGTCTAAGTAAAGTGTATGTCTAGTAGTATACAGCACACCGTCGCTATCCGGCGTATATTCACAGTAAAGTTCCCATCAGCCAACGCCCGTACACTATTTTCAATTACTGCAACTCCTTCCACATAACCGGCAAGAACACCACACACGCCCTCCACAGAATCAACACGGCATCCACCAGCGCCAGCGGCGCCCTCAGCAGGCCCAGCCCCTTCCCGCCGTTACACACTTCGACGGCGTTGATCCAGATGCCCACAAACGCCACCGTGAAGAAGTGGTACGCCAGCGTGACCGGCTCCTGCAGCATGCCGCTCATCATGCCCAGCGGCTCGTCCGTGTGCCCCCGGCGGAAGTACTCGAAGCAGCCCCTCTGCAGCGCGACGAGCTGCCGGTCCGACTGCGCCGCGAACAGGCTGTACAGCGCCTGCGCGAGCACGTTGATAATGCTCGTCCACGCCTTGCGGCGCCAGTGGAAGAGCCGCATGGCCTCGACGATCCGAGCGCTGTCGGCGAGGTCGGGTACCTTTTCGGGCGAGATGAGTTCCGAGAGGAGCACCACGTCGTTGAACGCCACCGTCATGCCGCCCCCCGTCAGGGGGTGGCGCATGTTCATCGCGTCTCCCAGGAGGAGGACGCCCGGGTGCTGGGTCTGCTTGGTGGGGGGCAGCCAGCTGTTGGGCATGCTCTTGGGGATCTGCTTCTCGCCCAGGGCCGCGAGGGCCGCCCGGAAGGACGGCTGTACTTCGACGGGTAGGGTCGGGATGACGACCTTCTCGATGTACCCCCTCACGCCGCCGTTGGCCGGCGAGGCGGCGGGCTCGCGGTCGGGCACGTCGATCAGCGCGCGGGTCTCGCGCGTGCCGATCTGGTAGAGGAGGACGGGGCCCGGGGCGGCGCCGATGACGACGTGGCCGAAGCCGAAGGGCTGGAAGGGGCAGTCGATCAGCTCGAGAGCGTAGAACTTGCTCTTCACCAGCGGGGTCTTGGCGGGGCCCAGGACCTGCTTGCGGAAGCGGGAGGCGTAGCCGTCGGCGATGATGGTCAGCTGGCCGAAGAAGAAGTCGGGCTTCTTCTCGCCCGATGGAAGCGTGGTCCGCGACTCGACGCCGAGGACTTCGGGCGAGTGCTCGCCGTGGATGGTGGCTTGGACGTCCGTCTCGACCACGGTGATGTTCTTGTGCGCCTGGCAGGCCTGCCGTAATTTCATTATGAAGCGGCCGTGGTGGAAGCTCCGTCCTTCCGCTCGTCTGCTCCGCCTCGTGTCCTCGTATGCGCCCTTCTCCGCCGACCCGTTCGCATGCCCGTTCTGGCCCTTCTTCCTTGCAACATAGCTCTTCGCGTCCAGGTTCTGCGCGACCACGGCCTTGACCCTCCCCGTCGCCGGGTCCGTGGCCGGGTACTCGAGCACCGCGTCGTCGTCGTGGTACAGCACGTGGTACCCGTAGCACGGCTGCGCGTCGATGCCCTCGAGGCAGTGGCCCAGCCCGATCTTCTGCAGGGCCGCCACGCCGCCCGGCTGCAGCAGCTCGCCCACGATCCGGTCCGGCTCGTGCATCCACCGCTCGAGCAGCAGGACGCTGCGCCCCTGGTCCGCGAGCGCGTAGGCCGCCGCGCAGCCGAAGACGCCGGCGCCCACGACCACCACGTCCGCTTCGTGGTATACCTCGCGCCGCTCCGCAACGCGGGCTTCGCTGTCGGCGTCGATTGTCATGGGGGGTGGCGGGCGGGTTTTGAAGGGCGAACGGAGGAGAGAGAGTGGCAAGATACTCGGTTGTAGTTGTCGAAGAGAGTGACTGCTTCCGAAGAGAAGGAGGGACTGTAGAGTAAGAGTATCGCGCGGCGATGTGGTGTGAAGGAGAGATATTTGGGTTAAAGGACGGTCTCGACGATAGTTCGATCCATGGTCAATCGCTGGAATGGAGCCGCCCTTTCCAACGTTCTGGTCCCTGAGTCCCGCCAAAATTTGGACCGATCATAGCTGTAAATCGTGCCACGGTGGGAATCGCCGCTACTCTTCAGCCAATCAGCCGCTAATTCGCTGATGGAAATCGCCCCATTGGCCAATGGGGATTTCACATGTCATTTTACACCGTTCGATGCGGCCAGCATTGAGGCTGAGTGCGTTACGTTGAGTGTTCAGGGGATGTTCTGATGATTCATGGCAGTGATGGCAGAAAGACTGTGTCTTCTGTGCTAAACCTCTAGACCTATCCAATATACACAGGTTGTCCTACAAATCGCCATGCGCCGTCATGCCCCTTGTTAAAGACATGCCTGCGGTGATCAAGGGACCACCTGAGAGAAGGAGGCTGATCTTCACATAGTATATATACTATAATGCAATCACCCGTGAATAGTCTCCTGCGTCACAGTTCAAGTCCCTAATCAAAGGCATGTTCCTCAGACGGAAAGGCCTTGTCAAGATGGTCCCACCCTTCAAGCCCATCATCTTCCCTGCCACGCTCCATCTCCTCCTTCAACCGCGCACCGCGTCGCTTGGCGCTGGATAGTGACATGTTCCCCTTCGTATCGTGTCTCTTGGCCATCAGTAGCTCCTCTACCGCGTCTGCTCCCATGCCCTTGGCCTCCTCTGAAGCCGACATCTCCTGTGCGTCCTGCCGCTGGGCAAGCAACACATCCTCAAACGCGCCGCCCTTCTTCTGGGCCTCGGCCGCAGCGCGCATGATCTCGAGCGCGCCAGACTGCAGCTGCAGCCCCTCATCCCTGAGCTCGTCTCTCGCCCGCACGCAATGCTCCACCGCCTCGTCTAGCAGCGCCACCACCTCCCCGTCGGGAAACCGGTGGCCCCGCGCCGTGCGCCCCGCGTTCTTGAGCGCCTTGAGGCAGAACATGTCCGTCCAGTACAGCTGCGCCTTGGCCCGGGCGACGACGTGCCTCAGCATCCTGACGTCGCGCCGCACCGTCCACGCCTGCAGCAGCACGGCGAAGTTGTAGACGTTGTAGCACGGCGAGGGCTTGCCACCCACCTCGTGCGCCTGGGCGGCCGTCATGGCGATCTTGATCGCGGCGCCGGCGTTGTTGGCTTTCAGGCACATGTGCGCGGCCTGGTTGAGCACGACGTCGGAGAAGCCGTCGCCGCAGAGGCCGCTCTGCTTGGCCTCGTCCAGGATCCGCATGATGGCCTGGTACTTCTGCTCGTTCTCTAGCGCCGGGTCGATGCGGTCCAGCTGGGCCTTGATGATGCGCACGGTGCACGAGCTGATGTCCACTCCGCGCTTCTCCGCCTTCCTGATGAGGTCCCAGGCCGTTTCCAGCCCTCCGTCCTGCGTCACCAGGGCTGCCTTGATGGCTAGATGGAGGGCCGGCACTGGGAGCTCGAACCCCTGTCGCACAGCCCGGCAGTAGATCTTGATGGCGTTTTGCTGACGTCGGAGAACAATTTCCTCCTTCATCCTGAGGACGATGTCATCTGCCGAGCAAGCCTTGCCGGCCATGACAACGCTCTTCGCTGTCTTTATCCTCGTCGAACCGATCAGGTTGCGGAGGTGGCCCCTCCATTCCTTCTTGGGCGAAGCCAGGCTCAGCGCAGCGTCGGCCATCATGCGCTCGGTATAGTCGTCCGTGTACTCTTCGCCTGCTGCCTTCAGCTTTAGGTATAGGTTCCGCAGATCTTTGTAGCAGAATTTCCAGGTGTGACGGCAGCTGGACAGGACTGCATTCGTGAAAGTGGCGTTCACCTTGAATCCTTGGGCAGCGCAGTACTCTAGCCATGCCAAGAGAGAGGTCAAATCTCGGACGGATCCGTACTCATTCGCCATAAATGTGACCAGGTGTTGGCAGATGGGCACACGGAGCTCCGTGATGAACCGGCGGACGAGAGCGTCAGTCTCGGCAATCGTATGGTTGTCGGCGTACAACTTCAGGATTGGAACGAGGCGCCGGCTGACACGCTCTCCCATGTATGCATCTTGGAAGACCTTGGGACCTAGTCCCCCGATGGCTTGATAGACTCCGGCCCAGTCACCCGCTTTCGCCTTGAGCGTAGCTAGGAGCATGACCGTAAGGTAGTCCGTCTCGAAGACGTCTTTCTCGGCGATTGCCTCTTTGAAATACGAGTCCGCCACATCCGGACGGCCCGCCTTGTACGCGATCTCTATCATGACGCGCCAGACACCGTCGGGATGGCGGACGACGTTCTTGAGGCCGCGCTGTTTGAGAGACGTGAACAGAGCCGCTGTCTCGTCGAGGTCGTGTTTCCAGGTCCAATGGGCATCCAGAAGCTTCATGACCCATGTGCTGTGGAGCTCGCCCGCGTTCCACTCCCCGGAGCAGTGCTGAGCCAGGGTCTGAAGTACCTTGGAGGCCTTGTAGCCCTGGGCTTTCACAACCGACTCGACCACCGCGGTGCCGACTTCTTCGATGGATGCAAACGTCGGGGACATCTTTGCGTATGTGAGACAAAAGAATTTGATGGCGAGCTTGTGCTCGCCCTTTTCGTGCAGCTGCGTGATGTACCACTCCGTGAACCGGATATCGTCCCGGTGGTGGGATATGCATCGCCAGTAGAGTGTCTCTATCTGTGCCAGTGAACTCGCATCAAACGACATCTCCGTGAGCCGTTTACCGATGTTGAAGCCGTGCTCTGTCCTCATCTGTGGCTCCGCAGGGAATCTGTAACAGTAGAGGTCGACAGCGGCCGAGAGGCTCGACCTGGGTACTCGGCCGTCCTCAGCTAAGACATCAAGCTTCCCGACAATCTCATCCAACAGCTCTAGGGGTTGGAAGCTGTAATAGGCAGCCTCCGAAACCGGTCCACGTTCGAGGACCAATTCGAGGACCTCCCGTGCAGCATCAAAGTTCCCCATGTCCTGACATGTGCGGCATAGGAGGGCGCATACGTCTATCATCGGGTTGTCCAGCGGAACGCCCTTATGCTCCGCTGTAAGTGCCTGTACCACAAGACTGTGTGCTTGATCAAGCAGTTCCCGGCTTTTTGAGGAGGTAGCCTGCTTGATCATGGTTCGTATCTCGTCCGTCCTGGGAAATGCAAAGGGACTTCGCCCGGAGGTGGTGGACGTCTTCAGCTTCTTCCCCGCCGCATCGAGCACCGATGTCTTGTTTTGCTCTGCGTGGAGTCGTATTGGGGGCGGTACTGTCGCTTCTTTTATCCTAGCCCGCGCGGGTTTTTGTGTCACAGGCGCGCGGTCTCCCCTCGCATCCTCGCTGTGCTGTCCAACAAAGCTGTCCTGTCTTCTTCCAAAGGTGTCGGCTGTCTCGGGCTGCCGCTCAGTGGATGCTGGATTAATCGCGTGTGGCAGCTGCCGCTCCCTTGGTATTGAGCGAGCGCGGCCTATATTCCACCGATCTGTCGCCGCCGTGGGAGGCACATAGGAAGGGTCGAAGAGAGCAGCATCCTCCTCGATTGCCAGGGCCAGCGACGCGCCCCCGGCGTGGTAGTTCTTCGCAGACCGGATCCGCTCGGCATTTCGTATGGCATTGTGGGCGTTCTTTATCCGCCGCCGTCGGTCTTCGGTTATCAGGGCAAGACTGCAGGTGGTGCCGACGATCAGGCCGCGGATTGCTGTTACGGCCACCTTGGAAGGGACCGGTAGTGGCGTCGACATGGTAGGTTATTGCGGCAGACGGCGGCCATTTCGATTCTGCATTTCGGTCGAGCAGCCAATCGCTTATCGTGGGCAGCCGCTGAGCGTGTTCGTCGCTTGCAGGAGAGGTTGACGTCGGCGACGTTGGCAGAGGTGATGATGGGATGATCCGACAATTTGGGTGGGGGAGCTTAGCTTGATCCAATCATTGGTTGCGTCTAACCCGAACCCGAACCCTGATCCGCAAGCTACCTCGACGAGACGGCCTTGGCAAAATGAAGGCATTGGAAGTCGACCATCTCATCGCGTGATAACAGATGCACTGGCAGCAAATTCTATCGCATTGTGGGGTATCTAGACTGTCCATCTCAGAGCTAGCGGTCAAGACATAGCATGGAGCCACCTTGCCGCATAGGTCAAGGCTCTCACGTCAGGCGCCTCCTATACACACCAAACATCCAACTCGCCCTGAGCACAGCCAGCCCGATAGCCATCTTGATGCTGTCCGACACGAGATTCATCTTGCTACCATCCACCTCGTGCCAGCCAATAGGCACTTCTGCAACTTTAATGCCATAGCTGGTCCCGATGACCGTCCCGTCACTAGCCAGGACAGGCGTGGCCGGCGCCGACTCGGCAAGCATCAGCATCTCGATGTCGAAGATCCAGCCCTCGGTGTGCATGTAGGGTATGATGTGCGGGAGCGACGCGCGCGAGAACAGCTTGAAGCCGCACTGCGTGTCCCGGATGCGCGACGTGGCCGGAGGGGTGAGAATCATGAGGATGAAATGGAAAGACCGCATGAGGAAGTTGCGGATAGCCGAGCGCTGTTTCTCTTACTGTTAGCACATGTACAGTTTTCGGACACCGTATGAAGAGAAGACATTGCGTACCTTCACAACAGCCTCGCTCCCGACAAGATGCGCCCGACTGCCGATGGCAACCCCTCGATTCGACCCGTCAACCACGTCCTCACACCCCTCGATCAGCTTGCCCAGGTCACTGAACTTGCTCGCCCCGTCGGCATCGGCAAAGACGACGTACTCCCCCCGCACATGCCTGAAGCCGTGCGTGACGCCCCCTCCCTTGCCGCGGTTCTTCTCCAGCGTCACCACCCTAAGCACGTCGTGCAGTCCCCTCCGCCGCGAGAACTCCAGCGCAACCTGCATAGTCCGGTCCTTGCTCCCGTCGTTGATGATAATGATCTCGTAGCCACCGGTCACCTTGCTCCCCCCTCCGTGCTCGGGCGCCTTGCTCTTGAACACGAGCCGATGATGAGGCGTCGATGGGCGCGAGCCGGCCTTCTCTTTCTTTCCGTCTGTGGCGCCGGCAGGACGTCCGAAGCGCTCGTCGAGGTAGTCGACCATCTCCTCCAGCGCGGGCACAATCCTCTTCTCTTCGTTGTAGGCCGGGACCACGACGCTGACTTCCACTTCGGCGGCCTCGATGGCGCCCGTGTCGGGGATGTGGAAGCCGTCGGGTACGTCGGAGCCTTGAGGTGGCTGCTTGCTGGCATTGCGGGCCTCGTTAAGGTGCCGCTCTGCCAGCCAGCGGTCGTACCAGCAGGGGAGCTGCCTCGGCGAGCTAATGGTACCGTCGGGGTTGGTGGTGATGTAGGTCTTCTCCGAGGGTAGGGCCGGCCGCGGTTTCGGGGCGAAGAGGTAGAGGCCAATGTAGAAGCCCACTACGCAGAGCGTTAGGGCTGTGAGGCATAGCAGGTAGACCGGGCAACCAAGGAGGAGGCTGTAAATGTACGTTCCCAGGTTGTGGAAGGCGCCTGGTTGCGCCATTGTTGTGTCCGAGGAAGGAGATCGGATGCAGAGAAAAGGAAAGTCTGCGGTGGTTAGACCGCAGAAGATATGCGTGAGCAGGACATGAAAGAGAGGAATCAACCCATAGAGGCTGAAAGCTACCGACAGGAACAATTTGTGATCCTGGAACGGAGAATCCTAGGGAACAAAATGATAGTGAGGTTAACGAGCGACGAGGCTGAAGATGCCACGAAGTCAATCCATAAGGCTGGCCCATTGTGGAGGGTCCGTGCGTCGGTTGGTTCTTGGCCGACTGGCGACGTTGTGTTGTTCAGAAGCCTTGCCGATACAACGTCAGTCAAAGAGCTGTAAGGGGTGAGCTTGTGAGGTGTCTGTACCGTAGACCCTAGATGACATCGCGCAGTTCTAATACTGGCAGCGAACTGATTACGGTCTCCAGGCTGATGATGGGCGCCCTTGATGAGGAGCTTGCTTGGCGCTCATCGGTATGAGCTTCTTAATCCTCCACTGCGCTCATAGGCAGAGGTGTACTGGCGGCCTGCTGTGGTACGGCCTGCAGCTAAAAACTTCTTGCTCTACCACTATTGTAGGCAGCTGTGAAGGCGGCGTAGGACAAGATACATCGGGTGTTGACTAGTAGCCTGCATGTTTCAGTACCTCGCAGACTCAGAGCCGTTTGCAGGGCTGCGAGTTGATATACCAGACATCAATCTGCAGAAGCAGTGCTTCCAAGGCTACAATTCATGTATTTTCAGGGCTTGAATTGAAGGAACGGTAAATTATTGATATTTGGTAGGGTTTTCTATGGCGAGTTGAGGACTGTACATGTACTCTGGCGACTGTTAGACGCTATACTAACCCTGTTAGGAATCACCTCGCAGGCAGACTTTCTACCCTACCTGGTATACCAAGCCAAGAACACAAACGCTCAGCGCTATCTATACTTTTGTACAACGCGAGCTATCGCTTCGCGTCCCATAAGTCATGACTCTTCTATAATCGCTTGATCGTGTCCTCATCGTCCCGGAAATCCGCAGCATCATCCCTTCGTATACCGCTCCCCAGCACCCATGCCGAGGCTCCCTATCCAGAAAACGATTGGAAGACCCTTTCATCCCTTCCCATCGTGTCGATTTCCCTCCCCAGAAACCCTCTGCCTTTTGGGAGGCCTCTGCCTCGTACCCCTGCCCTCCCCGTCGACAAAGTGTCCGAGCTGGGTCTGGTGCTGCTTCAGATTGTCGGGCCGGTTCTTGTACTCGCTCGTGCACCCCGGGAAGGGACACTTGTACATCCTTGGGGGGTCCTTCGAGTGCATCACTCTTTTGTGCTTGGACAGGCTGCCTTTGAACCACTTCGGGTCGCCTTGTGGCCGGTAATCGCACAGGTCACAGCGGAAGTCGGCTTCGGCTGGGGTCGGGGGTTGTTGTTGTTGTTGTTGTTGTTGTTGTTGTTGTTGTTGTTGTTGTTGTTGTTGTTGCTGCTGCTGTTGCTGTTGCTGTTGCTGCTGCTGTTGCTGCTGTTGCTGCTGTTGTTGCACGTGGAACTGGGGCTCGAATCCAGATTGTGGGCCGGAGTCGACGCTTGGTAGTCCGCCGTGGTTGCTGTCGGCCGCCCTGGTCGTCGCTGTTGGAATCTGTTGTCGGTTGAGGTCCCGGGTCCGGCCGTTGACGGCGGAAATATCGTACTGCCCCAGGCCGATAGCGATGAGGGGTAGCGTGGACCAGTCCGTGGTACCCTGTGGCTGCGGTTGCTGATGCCGGACAGCTAGGTGGTCAAAGATGTTGTCGAGGTTGCCCATTTCATCCAGCGCCATGGTATCCCCATCTACTAGTGCTATGTCGTCTAATGACACCAGGTTCCAGACCAAAGATATAGCGTCGTTGTTGTAGTCTCTCCGAGTCGAGATGCCAGTGCCGTGATGCTTGTACATCGAATCGCACTGTCTCCTGACAGCTGGTACATAGTGGCCATAATATTGTAGCGCGTTCATGCGGTCCTAATAACCACCCCGTAAGTAACCGCTCGAACGTAATCTAGTGAGGGAAGCCTCGGCCTTACCATTCCGGCTTCCATAAGCCCAAGCTCCAACCTCCTGATGGAGCAGATATTTCCATCGTTAACACCGCAAGCGACACCCGACAATTTCTCCGCCAGACCTGCCGCATGCGAGAACTCCTCTCGGAGTTGTTGTACGCTCAGGTTTGCAGCAACCGGGAACGGGGTCTTCATGATTCCTGGATTGCTGTCACGGATGTGTCTGGTAAATAGATCGGATGCAAGCTCCTTGGGTGATGTTGGGAGCTGACGGGACAGGAGGGATATCTCGAGCCCTAGGATGTTGTTAGTCTCTAATGCAGCTGACCCGCGTTCCGTGGGTGTTTGTTCGACTCACTATCTAAGAAGTTCAAGGCAACGCCAAGCAAGGCGTCGGCTCCGTGCTTCGCCGGTGACACGTTGGTTTGCTCTCGCATCTTCCCCCAAGAAAAACTCGTGGTTCGGCTCGAGTCTAGGTGGACGTTCGGCGGCTGCCATATTAGGGAGACTAGCTGTTGGTACTCGGCCCTGTCGACGGGCGGGAGTCCATTCGCGTATGAGGACGATTGCATGAAGAGATCGGTGGAGACCTCTGCGGTATGATGTTCGAAGGTGACCATGGACAAGGCATATGCCAGGTGGACGAAGCAGAGGGCGTCTATTGCAGACGAAGGGCTGTTTCCGTTCAGCAGTCCCCGTAGAGTTCGCATTCCCGCAGCGGCAATAGAATTGGTGGGTATGGTTCGTAGCTGTTGAGCCAGTTGGTTGCCTGGGATGGCACTGATTCTCAGGGTCGACTCGTGTATATGTGCTTGGAGCGCGTCATAAGCCGAATCGACTATTGTTTGTGCTTCTGAACAGCATACACCCTGGGCCAGGACAGTGGAGCCGTATAGGGCCGGGTCAAAACCCTCGTCGATATTGCGATTGCCGGTATAAGGAGGGTTGATAAACGATGCCTGGTTAACGGAAGATGTCTGGTTGACGGAAGATGTCTGGTTGACGGAAGATGTCTGGTTGACGGGTAGCAGGAGAGAATCCGAGAAGATGTCGCCTATGCCTCTGGTGTCTGGGACATCATTTGGAACTTCCGAGTAGAGATCATCGAGGTAGTTGAAGTCGGAAGGCATTTTAGTGTACTTAGCACTAGAAGTCGTGAACGGATTGTTCGTTAACATGTCGGTCACAGGAGACGTCAGACCCGTATTGAACTCAGACCCGAGCGACCACGCGCCACTCCAATTAGAGGCAGGCGATACTAGAGAGGCGGATGTGCTGGCGTTGCTACTTGCGCTCAAGTTGGATCTGAGAGACGAACTGGGTGAGAGGTGCGTGCTTCGTGAGGCGGACGGTACCGGCTGAGGACGTGCGGGCTGCAATGGGCTCTGTAGCATGCTTGTGTTGAGCTGCAGAGACGGTCTGCTCTGGTGATTGGGCATTCCTAGGTCGTCGGGAGTGTCCCATGTTGGGCTAAAGCTATTCATACCCTGTTTTTGCTCCCACCTTTGCTCCCACCCAGTCAGGGGAGGCATTGGGGGGCCAGTGCAGTCGGGCATCGGCATCATTGGCGCGACTAACTCCCGGGGATCAATAGCTGGCACCTCGGTGAACATCCGGGGCGGCAATGCCCTGATCTCAGTGGAATCGGCTTCAACAATCTGGGTGGCGGGCAGTTCAGTGAGGTCGGGTTGCGATGTCAAGCCGACCGAGTCGTAGCTGGGCGGTGGTGCCAAGGAAGGCTCCGGGGAGAATGACTCGAGTCCTGGACCACCGCTTCTCCTGGACCGGTGGCCTAGAGACTGGAAGAAGCTCTTGGCTATAGATATAACCTTCCGCCTCTTGGATGGATGACCAAGACAGCGTTTGCACTTGATGTCATCGAATCGCTCGACCCTCATATGTTCATAGCAAAGATATTCGCCCGAGCCAAGATGCTCACAGCCTGCCAAGTGCCTCAACATCGACTCATGATCCGGGAAGTCCTGATTGCACCGGAGTAATGGGCAGCGCAGCTTCTCTTCCTGCCTCATACGACTGCAAGAGTTGCGCTTGACGGCAGCCCAGACAATGAACCTGTGGCGCGCGCAGTCGTCTTGGAAGGTCTGCCTAGAGCTGGAGTTTATGTGAGCACGAGGAAGTAAGGGCAAGTGGTTTTGGGGTCATCTGGCTGGCAGTGGACTCACACACAGGAGAGAGGCTCGCTGGGAGCATCAGCGTTGAACTGGCTCGTTATGACACAAGTACCGGACGCCGAGCGCGAGCTTGGACGGCCGCTGCGGAACGGCGAACGAGGTCGAAAGATGGTCGAGCTCGGGCTCGCTTCTCTCGACGACGCAACCTCCGTGAAGGAGCTACAGTCTTTCTTGGGCTCCATAGTAACTAACTTTCACAATCCGAGAATCCGCAGAACAAAACGCTGCAGAAAATGGGATTGCAATGCAGGAGCAAAAAGGAAAGCTCATCCGCCACCCACTATGTTATACGATTCTGGGGTTGTCGGAACGAGATGCCAACAAGGTCCTAGATCTGCAGGTGCTTCGGTACCTTGGGAAACGGACTGCTTGGAGTCTAGACGTAGGACTTGGGGGTAGGGCTTCCGCCAGGGAATCGAGGTCCGGGGTGTCGGTGCTGAGAAAAGGAAAAACTGAGGCGGGGGGTTGGCTCTGCAGGCTGCCTCTGCAGGTACTTGCAGCTTTGCAATAACCAGACAGGACCAGCTCAACCAGCTCTGCTGCAGATGATCTTGGCAGATGATAGGTTCACGATCCTCCCCCTAACACGGCAAATAATAGAGAAAGATGGCTGCGGCAGGATTCGATCTCAGAATCAGCAGAGCGAGGGCGACACGGCCCGAACACTTGTTCGTGCAAGAGGAACCCGCAGGTCCGCATGTTGGCCTCGGGGCCACGAAAAGGACCGTGTCTGCCTCGCTGACTGACGAGGCAGACTGAGCTCCGCGCCAGCGCCATCGGGCTGAACAACATCCGACCAGCTATCCGGCAACAGCGCCAGACATGTCGCGCGTGCGACATGACGAACGTTGTGACGCCAGTCCATGATGTTGGATTATTTACAGTGGCCGCAGACACAGGGTCTCGATAGACGTCAATTGAGCATTCCGGGCGAATCCGCGCGGGGTTGTGAAGTGATGCAGGATGAAAACCCCAAGATGGCGGGCAGCCCGGCCGAGTCGGTAGATAAGGGCGTTCACGTTCCATCGAGAGAAGATGACGCGAGTCCTGGGCGCACGCCCCTTCTAGGACTCCCGCCTACCGAAGCACACCATGGCCTAGGGTCTAGGACTCTGGCCACGCAGACCGTATTTTATACATGAGTTGCCCCTCTATTTCTTGGCATATTCGAAGTAGTATTAAACGGTGTTTGAGTGACAAAGGACAAAGTTGTAAATTAGAAGATTGAGAGGCAAAAACACAACTCGTTCGGTGATTGTGGGCTTCCGGTCGAGAGAGCAAGAGGGCTTCCATGCACTCGATTCTTGGGGTTTGAGGGCGTGAACTTCGAGATTTATTCCTGCGGTGCTGATTGTGGTAAAGATAAGATAGAAGGCGCTTTATTAGGCACGCGATGTTCTAAGTTGTCTGCGCGTGTGTTTGATCGTGGATATCATGGAACACGCTTGCAACAACATCCTGCAGGGTAGGCCAGCAAAACGGCAAGTGAGCTCTCGTAGGCCGTCTCGACTGCTTCCAAGTCATCCATCGAACAATCTCAGATGTGACAATCGCAAGATAAAGCGACGAGGATCATTTGCATGAGGTAGCTACGGGCCTTCCTGATAGATCATGGATGCCATCCGGCTGGGTGCGTTGCACTACACCTCCAACCCAACACTTATCTACGAACTCGGCCTGTTTCGGTTCGACAGACACCTCTAGCTCGGTTCGACTCGGGTGCTGCCTCTGGCCTCCATTCTTCCTCGCCTTGGAGAGCACATGAACCAGTACTTCCTTGTTAGAAAACCAATGATCCGTGGATCTATGCTCTGCAGACTCTGCGGTAATCCTGAGCACGAGTGTGGCAGCAGCACGATGCAGGAGTTGCAAGCCCGCAGGACATGTTTGAGATTCTCACAGACCACGACCCGAGAGTGCTCCTGAATGGAGGGGTCGAGTGAGCTGCATCCGGCTCATCCCAGGCGCCAACGTCATTCTTGCTCCGATACGGCTGTCAGTCCGAGGTTTAGCTGTGGCCCATTATAATATAGATGGAACAGGTAATACAGATCTGTAAAATGCATCATCCTCCAGGTCAAGCAATTAGTAGTGTATGGAGGGCAATAGAGGGGTAGCAAGTACGGTCGGCGGGGTTGAAGTGATCTTCTCCGTTGTTCAATGCGTCCTGTTGGCTGGAATCTGGAGCTTGGATCGACGAGCGAACCATGTGATGATTCGAAACGAAACCATCGCTTGGAAACGACGCCAAAGGACTTATTGTCGGTCTAGGGGAGGTCCACCCGCACATCCTCATCGCCTCGTGAGCGCACCATGGAGTCAGACCAGTCCAGACAAAAGTGCAAGGTGTGTCAAGCTCGAGGCTGGTTGGCCGTGATTGTACGCCGAATCCCAGACAGGATCTCAATCCAGCCAGACCAGCCAACACAAGGCATCGCCGGAAGCTGTCCTCATCAACGCCATTGGCCTGGATCTACAGGCTTATCGTGCTTATCATGACAGCCATGCACCAGCAAGTTCGTGGGACTTGACGTGCTCGTTGGGGCCGTCTCTTGGCAAACCTCCAGCCTCTGGCCAACCCCTGCAGACCTCTATAAAACATCAAGCAATCAACGAACAACTGACGCCCTGCAGGTTCCCATTTGACGAATCCCGATGGGCTGGGTATCTCCATCGGCGTCATATTGCCTTTATATCTATCTATCTATTCCTGCTGCCAGATTGTTGGTTCCCGGGCCCTCTTCTACTTGCTCTTGCATCACAATCAATAAAAGACCGAAAAAAATATGTGAAGCTGTTGGGGCCCACTAACGACGGTCCAGGTCTCGAGCTTCAAGAGAATTTTGCAGGCGACCTTTGTTCACCCCCCTGAGCACCCTTTATTATTCGGCTTTTCGCTGCCCCCTGACGCCAGTTGCTCCCTTATTTTCTTGGCCGTCTTAATCTCTCCTCTTCTCGATACACGTCGTTCCGGGCGAGGCACGGTTGAGCCGTCTTGCACCTGGTATTTATTCGTTATAATTCAAATCGTTCCCGGTCCGGTCATCAAAGCTGTGCCGGCATCCGCTCCGTTGCGCTACCCTTTGTTTCCGCACTGCTGCCGGCGGTCCAATGATATGGACGGCCTTCACCACATGGCTACCTCTACCATTACCGAGCTCGACCTGAGCACCTGCCATCCAAATTCGCTAGCAAATAGAATCAATGCCGTCCCCGGGCTGAAGAGCAGCACTGGTGAGTTTTTCGATTCCTTCGTCTTCTCTGTCTTCACTCTTTTTTCTTTTGACATATTTCCAATGCTCTTTTTGCCATTGTAAGCCCCAGTCATAGCTCTCCGTGGCCGTCGTGTAGCTTGGACATCTCAAGCCCAGGTTAATTTCTGTCAGTGTCTTGGGAGTTTCAAGATAAGGGAGCATTCTGGAATTTTTGGGCATTTCTTGGGCGTTGAATAAGTCGAAAAGAGTGTTCTGGAGACGTCGACTTCAAGCTCCAATCCAAGCCCACCGAGCTTGACTTACACGGCCGCCCGGCTGCCGATCCGTCCGTACCACCGCAACCCTAACAGGACCACGCGACTAACCACCCGCTCTGCAGCCTTTTTCACCTTCCTCCGCGCCAACCTCGTCCTCCCCCCGTCCGCCATGTCCTCCAACGTCTCTAGCCCCTACCTAGAGCCCACCACGGGGCACTCGCTCGCCCCTCCATCCCCCTCCCCACTGGCAACCCACGTCCTCCGCTCCGCCCCCTCCGTCCCGTCCTCCCGCGCCTCCACCTCCGGCCACGACGACGTCGACTCCGACATCCCGCCCCTCACCCTCGACATCCTCACCAGCAAGTCCGACAAGATTGCCGCCCTTAAGCTCGTGGCCGACTCCGTCGCCCAGCAACGCCAGCAGGCCAGCCTTGCCCTCGTCTTCCACCCGCTCTGCCTCGCCGTCCTGGCCGCCCTCCTCGCGGTAGCCCACCACGTCGCCTGGGTCCGCCGCGACAGGGACCTCGGCACCCTCCTGACCCTCGGCTCGGGCGCCGTCATGACCTACCTCCTCGCCATCCGCTACCTAGCGGGGCCATACATCCGGCTGGCCGAGCAGGTGGGGTGGTCCTTCCTCCTGTCCGAAGACGGCGGCGAGGAGGACCTCGTCCTCGGCTCCAGATACGGGTCCGAGATCGTCGCGGCCCTGGTCCTGCGCCTCGAGCCCGCGTCGGCGGCGTCGGCGGCCCACCACCATCACCACGCCGGAGGGGGGAAGAGGAAGAACCACCACCGGGCCGCGAACTTGAAAGGCGGGAAGGGCGTGATCCGCGCCTGGACGACGAGGCTGAGGTACAGGGGCAAGGGGCTGGGCGGGGACCTGCTGAGGGAGGCGGTGCGGATCACGAAGGAGAGGTGCGGGCGGGACGCCGAGGTGGGGTTCGCGAGAGAGCATGCGAACAGCACCATGGTGCTGCCGGAGATGTTCAATGGGACGTTTAGGAGGAGCGAGATGAGGGCTGCTAGGGCGCTTGAGGCGGTTCTGGCTGATTTCGAGGGGGGAAGGAGGAAGAGGTGATTCGATTCCCTTTTTTTTGGTTAGATGATTCGCCTGTTTCTGGTTAGATGATTCGCTTTTTTTTGTTTTAGTTAGAGAGGCGTGTGACGGCTGCTTAGGCTGGGGTTTATATGGAGGATCAAAGATACCCGGTGGGACAGGGGATATAGTACTGGATTGTGGGAAGGTTTACTACGAGATACCACATAGACTCTCCTTAATGTGTAGTAGCATCGTTTTCTGCGCCAAGACGCCACTCAAACATGACTATCAAGCTCATCTGTCAGTCGTAGAGCCATTTCACTTTTATTGGGGAAACTGTGAGACAAGAGTCCAGCCACATCCGCAAAAGGAACGTAACACAAGAGAGTCGACACTGTCATTCCAAGACGCGCTGCCTTATGTGCGCATCATCCCATCGAGAACCCTCTCACAGTATTTCCATCAGCCATTGAATACAAGACGCCAAACCCATTCCTCCTAAACGCCGATATATCCATGAGTAGCCCCTGATACAACACAGGGGGTATAGAATCGGCGACCCTCGCAAAGCAAAGGACAGCCGGTGGCACATGCAGAATCACCCAGCTGTAGCGAGCGGCCCCAAGGTAAGCCCGCGGAACCGGCCTATAAAACATGCGGAACAAGACGGCAGACGACAAGGCGAGACGCGAGCCTTAGTCCGAGTAATACCCGTTGCCGCCCTCGGCAACCTGGATCCGGCGCTTCTTGGCCGCGGCGTTGTGGACGTAGGTGTCCGGGTCGAAGCCGTAGATGGGCCGACCAAGACGCTGGAGGGCGTGGATGACCTTGTTTTTTTGGTTCACAAGATTTTAGAACCATTCTCCACTCACTCACTCAACAGGGAAGAACAGGCAAAGACTACTCACATCGTGGATCGTAATGGTCTTGGCCTTGCGGTACTCGACGTAGGTGATGCAGTCGCGAAGGATCTGTTGTTACATATATATCATCAGTAAGTTCCCATGGTCATATTTATTTGTTTTGTTTCAAGGGGGGAAAAGGATGGGGGAATACAGGGTCAAAACTCACGGTCTCGAGCCTCTCCTTCAAGGCCTGACGGACGTCATCGTAGATGGTAGCCGAGATGCGCTTCACGCCGCCGCGGCGGGCGAGACGGCGGATGTCTGGCTTTGCTGCGAGGCGTCATGTTAGAACGCCGTGACTTTATCTTAATCCACTGAGAATGAGCCGAAACACGACATCACGCGACGTCGCATTGTGAGGCGCGAGGAGAGGGGCCAAAAGGGGAATGTTCAACGTACAAATGCCCTTGATCGTGTCCTTCGCAATCTTTCTACAAATTTTGCAAATCAGTATCTCCGGGAGGGCAATCAGGCAAAAAAAATTGCCTAGGAGAGGAAGGTAGTCTTTACCGATGGCGCTTACCGCCAAACTGCATTTTGGAGCCGCCCAGGCTCTTGCCGCCCACGCCGGTGCGGTTGATGGGCACGGCGCGGCCCTTTCCGACGCCGGGGCCGCCGCGTTGAGGGATTGTAGGCGGCATGCCGAGGTACGATGGGATTGTTGAGGGAAGGACCTGGAGGTGGGGTGAGAGTAAAAAACGTTATTGAAGGAAAGCTCGAGCGAACGCTGGCGGCTCGATATTGTTGACGACGTGTGTGTTGACCTGAGTGCAGTTCGGAGATAGTGGGGCAGAGGTTGAGCGGCCCGACTTGAGTCGCAGACGGCTGCAGCGCTTTTAGGGAAACGACCGCTCAGCGAATAGGCAGGGCCGAGTGACTACAGTTAAAGGTTCCTTGGATTTTAATGCACTGGCAGTCCAAATTATCAACAAGAACGGCCAAGAGTCGCCAGTTAGGAGAATTTAGGATGGGTCGAGATGATAGTCGAGAGACCTTCGTCCAGACTCGAGTGAACCCTTTTCACCAGGCAGCTTCGAAGTTAACCACTCTTCTATTCGTACTTTATGGCCTGGGAAGGCAAGCATTATACTTGAAATATTCCGAGAACGTGAGTGAATCCAACGCGATACCCAACACTAACTATATAGATGCGTTATGATGATTACCATTAGAAAGGGCCTATCCCAACTCCCACGACGACGAGGTCCATTTGTTGCAAACATAGAGGCACGTTTTCAACCCTATTCGGTTTCCGTGATGAAGGTCGCTTCGCTGAGAAGCTCCCCTTCCTCGACGATCTCATCGTGCTCGCCGATCTTCAACTTGAGGCTTAGCTTCTCCTTCTGAGGCGCGTACTGTGACAAGGGAAGTTAGTTATCCGTACCGCCTCGAAAGAAGACCGTGAGAACGGCACATACCTGGTAGATGTAGGGTTTCGTTCCAGCAACACCACCCACAATAGTCTTCACAAACTGCGGTACCTCAGCCATGACATCAACCTTGTCCAGCCTCTGCCCGAGAGGACCCTCGATGGTGGCCTTCACGTCCTGTCCATGCTTGCACTTCCCGCTCCAGGTAAATTTGACCGTTACTGGCTCGGGCCACCCGTTCTCGGTATCCTGCTTTGACGTGACATGCTCCGCACTGAGATCAGTGCCAGCGATAACAATCTCGTCATCCTTCGCAATCCCGCCAACCGTAACCACCGTCGAGCCGTACGACGGCGGCGTGGTGAACTGCATCAGCACGGCCGAGTGCTTGGGGCCCTGGAAGTCGATGAAGTTCCACCTGCCGGCGGCGTGGTGCGGCTTCATGCCCTGCAGCGCCATGATGAAGCACGCCTTGCCCTTGAAGTCGATGGGGCCCTGCTGGGTCATGATGGTGCCCTCAGAGGCGCACCGCGGCCAGAAGGCATGACGCATCGAGCCCCACGGGTTCTCGAGGTCGGTGCCGAACAGCGTCTTGCCGGTCGAACCGGCCTGGAACCCCGGGGCGGACCGCTTGATGGTGAGGTTCACGATGGCGCGCTTGTCGTTCATCGACTTGATCGAGTACGTGGTGCCGTCGGCCGACAGCTCGACGGCGCAGTCGTCGGCGAAGAAGCTGGTCTTGTCTTCGCTGAAGTCGTAGTTTTTGAGCGGCGTCGAGCACCAGAGATGCGGCTTCGAGCCGTCGAGGTTGAAGATCTTGCAGTTGAACTGGGCAGTCGTCCGGATGCCGCTAGTATGCTCTGTTAGTACGAGGATGCCTCTTGCCCCCTCAACGGTGGAGTGGTCGAGCCTTACGCCACGTTACTATAGATGACCTGGGCGAGTCCCAAAGCGCCGTTGTCCGCGTGGATGTAGAACACCTGAGTCTCGACGCAGGTTGATTCCATGACCTGCCATTTCAGGTGGTCGCGGGTAAGTTCGGTGTAGGGAGTGGTCTTGGCTTCTTCGGCCACCGACTTTATGGCCTCAGGGCCGTAGACGGGTTCTTGAGTGCCGGCGACATTGGCCAGTCTGGAAGCGCAACGAATGTCAGGAGTCTGAATCTGGCTGGGCCCGTTGGATTTCGGGGAGACTTACTGTTGCTGAGCCCATTTAAACATAGCAGCGGATTGTGCTTCGTAGATATTTCTGGAGACGGAGGCTGTGAGTGTGCTGATCGAGTCTTCTTCAGCGCAGATGTTGAAGTGGGAATGGAGCTTTCACTTTCACCGCCGTCAGGGACCCCGGGACCATCCAATGGTCCGGGGGCCATTCTAGACTCAAGTTTCGGCGGGGCAGGGTTAGCGGCTTGGTGTGCACGTCACAGCAGGACCCTGACATCACTGTCGGTGGGTCGGTCGGGCAGGCAGCCGCTGTACCTATGTGGGGCAGCCGAAGCCGATGAGGTGTGGCTTGACCAGCGACATGGGTCCAAATTGTGGCTTGAACACAGCCCGAATTTTGCGCGTCTGGACATCGAGCTCGACGACAGAAACCCCAGCGACGGTACGATAACCACGATACACCATCCCCCACCGAAGCCACAAACACCCATCCGGGACAGTGCATGCTCTGTGTGCTCACCAGCCGGGAAGATGTCAAAAACAAAAGCTGGAGTGGACCAAATCGTCAAGCTCATCGTAGGAGCTGGTCAGGCGAGCCCGAGTCCGCCCGTCGGTCCGGCGCTGGGAAGCAAAGGTGTCAAGTCAATGGACTTTTGCAAGGTCAGTTTGTTTGGCACGTCTTTTAGAAGGCGTCATGCTAATCCTGGTGCAGGAGTTCAATGCCCGGACAGCGCACATGATCACAGGCACCCCGATGCCAGTCCGCGTAACGGTCAAGCCCGACAGGACATTCACCTTCGACGTACGGACACCACAGACATCCTGGCTACTTCTCAACGCAGCCGAAGTGCCCCCATCAAAAGGCGGAAAGAGGCGAGGAGCCAAGCTTCCGGGCAAGGAGACGGTGGGCACGGTGAGCTTGAAGCACGTATACGAGATCGCAAAGATCAAGCAATCAGAACAACGGCTATCCGGCCTGTCATTAGAAGGGCTGTGCAGGGCGATTATTTACCAGGCGAAGTCTATGGGTGTCAATGTTGTGGCCTGAGTGGTCTGGATGGATGTTTGGCGCGCTGGGCACTTTAGGCGGTCTGTTAGAGAGCAGACAGTGCATCCTTGTAGCATTAAGCTGTACAGTATATCTCGGGAAATAGACTCTATACCCTCAACAAACCAGCAATTCAAGCTCCCAGTCTGCCTGTACTACCTGGGTAGCAACCAGGATAGACAGATGCTCAGAGCAATTTGAGCAGGAGGGAGGAATGATATAGCAGCACCTGACTTACAAACATGAATCCACTGGGGCTAACTCAAATGTAGCATGCCCTCAGCTGCCGCACGCTTTCCAGGTTATTTAAAGCTGGTAGGTCTAGAGCAAGGCTCCAGCCTCGCCTTGGCGCCTTACAGGGGAGCCAGTGTCGTAGAACCGCGGAGCAGCTCCCGACCTTTATCGCTCAACAATACTTTCCCTACCTACCGACTGATACAAGCGAGCTGCCGTCGTTCTCTTTACGTGTACGGAGCAAGACCCCCGGATATTTAACGGTCTTAGACTGTGCAGTATCGCAGCCCGAGGTCTAAGTCTACTGATAAGATAAGCGCCGCTGAGTAAGGTGGATGCATTCAGCTTTTAAGATTTTCTAGCTCCACCAGGCGATGAAGTCTGGCCAAATCCGGACCGACTTACTGGCCGTGTAACCACCTCATTACCTCATTGGGGGTTCCTTGGGACTGGCAGAACTGGCAAATAACGTAAGATCATATGCCCTTTTGATCAGAGGCGACAGCTGCTTTTCAAGTTATCGTAGTCATCCAGCTCATAGTACGTGGACTGTTATCGTGATACCGAGGGAGGTTGCAGGTCACTCATGCACTGGTAGGCCGAATTCAGACCGGTCCAGGGCTGCAAGTGCATGCATGTGTAAATGCCCCTCCGTCATCCACACGGAGTGTACCCCGCCTTGGCCTTGGGAGGGTGAATAAGACGCCGCAAACTCGTGGCCGGCTTCGAGTCAGTTCATCACCAGATACGGTAACTGACCCGAGCTTTTTTTTTGATGGCTGCGAGAACTGTAAAACGTTCTTCTTCGACGGATTACGCGCCCAACCATCAGAGCTGTCAACGGGAGGTTGCGCCTTGCAGCTGATAGTTCCGGTCACTCCAGCGGTCGGCCGGGTATAAGCAAAAAGCCCATTCCGGACGCTCCGAGACCGAAGGCTTTTAGCGTTGCGCCCCACCATCGGACACCACATTGCAGTCATCATTGACCTCCACTGCTCCGGACTGGGACGAGGATTTTCCTTCCCTTTCGTCACTTTTGCCCAGGCATTGCGGTTTGCGGCTTCACTGCATACTCTGGTGACGAGCCTTTGATCGCAATCTGATAATAAGATACCCAATACCATGGCAACAAACACCGGGGAGGAGGCAACATCAAAGGTCTCGTTGGAACAGCAGCATTCGCGTAAGAAGAGCCTCACCTCCTACCCCTCTCTCTCCAGCTTCCAAGGGATCCGTACGCACTGAGTGGGTTCTGACATTTGGGGCCCTTCGCCCGCGTTTACAGAGATCTCACCACATAGCGCGCTGGCTCCTGCTCCTCCTGCTGCTCCGGCAGACCCTTCCGAAGTGCACCAATCCGTCCGCTTCAACTCCGCAGTGCAAGAAATCGAGCCGGAGCGCACCGATACTAGCACTGGCCCTACCTCGCGCCCTGCCGACCATGCCAGTTTCGGGAATCTCTCGGACATCACCCCGGACGAGATCAGAGCTCTTTCCAAATCCCTGAAGGCGTGCCCTCTACAGGAACGGAGGATGGGCATCTTCTCCTACGAGCCTTACTCCCTGCCGGTCTCAAGGGTAAGTTCTTCTCTTGGTGAATTTGCAGACTGTCTCTTCCACCGTCTATGCTTCGGGTCGCAATTGTTCTACCAGCCTTTGGCTGTAACCCGACTATGACACGGCGCATTGTCATGGATCCGCTGATCCTTACTGGCCTTTTACATATCGCCGCTACCTAGTCATGGGCTAAACATACTTCACAGACCGCATCCCACGAAGATTCCAGCGAACCGAGCAGACAGCCCACGCAAAGCTCGACTAGCCATCACTCTCCCCGTCTCAGTCCTCGGTCCGGTGACATGACGACGCCTCCGCTCACTCCGGCGGCTACCGGCTTTTCGGAAGGCGAGGCCAAGGGGAAGGAGCCGGCGGCGGATGATAGCGCTAGAGGTCGCCAGCAGCGGCCTGACATCATTACGCCGCAGGAGTCTACTCAAGATGTATCACACGAGGTTGCCTTGCCGCACCGGCCGATAAGCCACAGACATGCGTCATCCAGTGAGACAATCCCGCAACGACCCCCGGTCGTCGAGTCCAAAGAGCACGGACACGGCGGGTCGTCGCACCACAGGAAAGGCCTGTTTGCCGTCGGACCATCTGGAGGTTCTCCCTCTAGCTCCGTTGGGCCTTCGAGGGAAACCAGCCCGAATCGCGTGGTTGCATCGCAGCTATACAGCCGCCCATTTACGCCTGCTGGTGACGAGAACGATCCGTATTCCAGGACCAAGCGAGCGCCCCAGGACAAGATCGAGCCACGATTTGTCTTCTCGCGAAAGAAGAAGCACAGGTCTCCCGGCTCTTCGGCCACAAACCTGCCTAGGAGTTCGCAGGATAAAGCGCGAGGAGGTCGCTTCCATGGACGACACGAGCTGGCGCATGAGGAGGGCGCACCGCCGCGGACGGGGTCTATGGCCGACCTGAAGAGGTTCCTCAAGCTTGGCAATCACCACAAGATGAAGAGGGCTACTTCTCCCGCATCTTCGGTCAAGTCCGGCACGCGGACGCCTCCTAGTGCAAGATCATCGATGCAAATACCGTTCGGCGATGACCACGGTCTGACGTCCAAGTACGGTAAACTCGGCAAGGTGTTGGGATCCGGAGCCGGTGGCTCGGTCCGGCTCATGAAGCGGAGCGAAGACGGTGTCGTCTTTGCTGTGAAGGAGTTTAGGCCGCGCCATTCATACGAGACGGAGCGCGAGTACGTTAAGAAATTGACTGCGGAGTACTGTATGGGGTCTTCGTTGCATCATGGCAACGTCATCGAGACGCTTGATATCGTCCAGGAGAAGGGCAAGTGGTACGAAGTCATGGAGTATGCGCCCTACGACCTGTTCGCCATCGTCATGACGGGCAAGATGTCTCGGGAGGAGATCACTTGCTGCTTCCTCCAGATGCTGAGCGGAGTGACGTACCTCCACAGCATGGGTCTTGCGCATCGGGATCTGAAACTGGACAACGTGGTGGTCAGCGAGCACGGCATCTTGAAGATCATCGACTTTGGGAGTGCGCATGTTTTCAAGTATCCGTTCGAAAACGGCATCGTCTTGGCGTCAGGTAAGCCCGCCGGCTTTCTCGAGTGCACTGGCAACGCGTTAACAAGTCATTCAGGAATCGTCGGCTCTGACCCATATCTTGCCCCCGAGGTGTACGACGAGAGGAAATACGACCCTACAGCGGTGGATATCTGGTCATTAGCCATCATTTTCTGCTGCATGACGCTGAGGAGATTCCCCTGGAAGGTGCCGCGCCTGACGGACAACTCTTTCAAGCTATTCGCAGCAGAGCCGTCACCGGGCCATGACCCCAACAAGCTGATCTTACCACCGTCAAAGTCGACCAACGACCTCGCAGACACCCCTAGGCGCGACGTCGACTTCAACGAACCGCTGCCGATCAAGGAGGGGAAGGAGGGCGGTGCAGGCGCCCCTATCAAGAGCGAAAAGGAGATAGAAAGGCAGCCCGCAGCGAGCAGCTCCACCAGCCAACAGCAGCCCGCCACCGAGGAGAAGAAGGTGACGATCCGCGGTCCATGGAGGATCTTGAGGCTGCTACCCCGGGAGAGCCGGCACGTCATCGGCCGGATGCTGCAGATCGACCCCAAGAAGCGAGCGAAGATGGACGAGATACTGCAGGACACCTGGGTCGCTAATACCGTCATATGTCGGCAGGTGGAGAATGGGGTCGTCATCAACGCCGACGACCACACGCATATACTCAAGGGGCCTCAGGAAGCGCCTTCGCCTAAGTAGAATGCAAAAGAGGGGGTTAAGCCTGAGAATCTGGGCGAGGGCTGGATACGACGACTGGGTCGGAACAGGAGACGAAAGGAACCGGAGCGCCCGTGCCCCTGGACTGGATCTTTTGGGGCCCACTCAGGAATGCTAACACGGCACAAACAGACGGGCGGATCTTGGCTGTATGATAGGAGGTCGGTTCACTTGTTGTTTGTTTGACGGCGTATACGGGGGTAGTAAGCGATTGCAGCTGGGATACTGTAGCGAGGTTCTGGTTATTATTATCTCGCATTGGATTGGCTCGAGCCCAGCGGTCGGACGGTTTTAGTGTCAGGGGCGCAGTATCGGAGAAGAGTAAGGCTGGTTTGTCTTTGAGATGGTCATAGAGATGGCATAGGTAGATAGACATCGACATTGTGTATTGCAAGACCAGTCCGCTGTCTCCTGGCCTGATTTGAGTACTGCTTGACGCATACGGTGAAGATGAGCAACATGCCGAAATCCAAGAGACGCACGAGACCAATCCTCAGCCGCAGGTTGACTCGAAATTATCTCGCTCGTCGGTAGTACAAATATGAGGGTTAGGGTTGGCTGTGTATGCAGGGTTCCGAGGCGCACCCTCCCAGCGGCGCCAGCGCCCAAATTTTGGAGGGGTAGGTTAAACAGAGTCGCGAAACCCCCACCCTCAAACCGCCTTGACTCACGACGAAGACTATATCTTACGCTTGTTTTCCCGCTCAGCAACCGCAAATTCAGCCGGCTCGAGCAAAAGTCGCACCCCGACTACTCCCTACTCTCGAAGCCACCTGTCAGTCGCACAAGAAAACATGGCCGACTCGAGCGAAGTGCCCCTCCGCCCCGCGGGCGAGCAGCAAGCCGCCGATGCGAAGCCTGCGAAGCAGCCCAAGCAGCCCAAGCAGCCCAAAGAGCAGAAGCAAGGCAAGCAGGGCGGCGGGCAAAAACAGAAGCAGACACCGGTCCCCGGCTCGGACAAGGCAGGAAAGAAGGCCGACGCGAACCTGAACGGCATCACGGTCTCGAAGGACATCAACTTCAGCGAGTGGTACCAGGAGATCGTGACCAAGGGCGAGCTGGTCGAGTACTACACAGAGGTGCGACATGGCCACAGCAGTATGTAGGATGGATGACTTTGGAACAATTGCTAACAACTAGCATTGTTGCTGCTGTAGATCTCGGGCTTCTATATCCTGCGTCGTAAGTCCCTTTTCAAACACTTTCTCGCACGGCCTCCACTGGTACATTTTCCCCCCCCCTAACGATGCGCAAAACAGCCGCCGCGATGCACATCTGGAACGAGATCCGGGACTGGTTCTCGGACAAGACGCGGAAAATGGGCGTCAAGGAGACCAGCTTCCCCATGTTCCTGTCCAAAACCTCGCTCGAGAAGGAGAAGGAGCACGTCGAGGGCTTCGCGCCGGAGCTCGCGTGGGTCACCAAGGCGGGCGAGAAGGACCTCGAGGTCCCCGTCGCCGTCCGTCCCACGTCCGAGGCCGTCATGTACCCCTACTACGCCAAGTGGATCCGGTCGCACCGCGACCTGCCCCTGCGGCTGCAGCAGTGGAACTCGGTGGTGCGGTGGGAGGCCAAGCAGACGACCCCCTTCCTCCGCGCGAGGGAGTTCCTCTGGCAGGAGGGCCACACGGCCCACGTCTCGGAGCAGCTGGCCGAGGAGGAGGTGCTGCAGATCTTGGAGCACTACGCGGGCGTGTACGAGCAGCTGCTCGCTATCCCTGTTGTTCGGGGAAAGAAGACGGAGGCGGAGAAGTTTGCTGGCGGGTACTGGACTTCCACGGTCGAGGGCTTTATTCCTTCTACCGGACGGGGTATCCAGGGCGCGACATCTCAGTGAGTCTGCCGAGGGACCAGGTGAAGGTTATGGTGCTAACAGTTCTGCAGCGCGCTTGGTCAAAACTTTAGCAAGATGTTCAACATTATTGTTGGTAGGTATCCTTGCGGATGCACCGAAACATTCTCTGGATCTGCTCGCTAACTCGGTCGCAGAGGATCCTGCGAAGAAGGGCGAGCATCTCCACGTGTGGCAAAACTCATGGTATGTTTCCCTAGTTAGCTGGAAAAAGGGAAATTTGCTAACACTTACAAGGGGTTTGTCAACACGTGTGATCGGTGTCATGGTGATGATCCACGGTGATGACAAGGGTCTTGTACTTCCTCCAAGGGTTGCGCCCATCCACGCCGTCGTCATTCCTGTCGGCCTCACAGCCAAGACGACCCCTGAGGTGCGGGAGAAGCTGCTGGAACAGACCGAAGAGATCGCCGCCACACTGAAGGCTGCCAACATTATAACCGAGCTTGATGATCGGGAGGGCTAGTAAGTGGGAGTCTCCCTATTCTTCACTTCGAACGGCTACTAAGCAACTCTAGCACCCCTGGATTCAAATTCGCAGAGTGGGAGATGAAGGGCGTCCCCCTACGTTTGGAGCTCGGCCCCAAGGACATGGAGAAGTCCGTCGTCAGCTACGCCCGCCGCGACAGTGGCGAGAAGGGAACCATCCCCGTCGCCGAGCTCGCGACGCAGGTCCCGGCCCTCCTCGAGCAGATCCAGAAGGACATGTACGAGAAGGCGGAGAAGAACTTTGCCGAGCACCGCCTCGTCATCAACGAGTGGGAGAAGGTGGTCCCTGCGCTCAACTCGAAGAACCTCGTCATCATCCCCTTCTGCGAGGAGGTCGCGTGCGAGGAGCGGATCAAGGAGATCACCAAGAGCGAGGGCGAGCAGCGCGAGCTCGGACCCGACGGCAAGCCCCAGCCTACTATGGGCATGAAGAGTTTGTGTATTCCCTTTGATCAGGTATGTGACCCGTCAGCTGTCAGTCCAGGATTGCGGCCGCTAGCTAACTCTGCTTGCAGCCCGAGGGCCTGGTCAAGGGAGAGACCAAGTGTCTCAACCCCGAGTGCGGGAAGGACGCGAAGGCGTGGGTCATGTTTGGCCGCAGCTATTAAGCACATCAACCAGACAGTAGCCAGCCAGCATGTCTGGGAAGAAGCCTCTGGTGCATGACTTTTATATCTTTATTTCTCGGATGGAGTTCCTCATAAGGTAGACAAGAGTTCATGAGATCGATCCGCTGAGTGCTTTGAGCTGGGGGCGGGGAGCGTAGGGCGATACCGGAAAAACTTGTCTTTCATAACTTAGCCACCGTATTGCTGAATGCAGAGGAGATCCTCAACAATGTCTCGCCCGAGTGACCTTTGCAGAGCCCCTGACGTTGATCTCCCAAGTAAACATGAAGAAGCGTGTGCAATTGACCAATCAGAGCCCACCGCGTCTGGCATAAGTGCCGGCGGGAAAACCTCGGTTTCGGATATGTGGTTCGGTGGATCCCATTGGACCGCGATGGAATCATTCCATGCAGTTCGAAGCTTAAAGTTTTAAGTAGCACCACTGTCCCCGTGTTCGCCGAAAGCTTCAAGCCAACTCTGACCCAGCACCTCTTCACAACGTCCGCAACCCTCGCCAGTATCACCGTCGTTTATTTCTACTTTAGCTTATCAAACCGTCGAAATGGTATGCCACCACCTTCCCTATTGTCCTGCCCCCAGCTTTGTGTCCTTCTTAAGCTCGCGACAAGCTCTAGCCAGCGCCCTCGGTCCCCAACCTTAGCACCCTCGTTCCAGATACTAACCTTTTCGGAACATCTACAGGCCACCACGATCCGCTCCATCAAGTCCCTCGTCCCCCTGCTGGACCGCGTGCTCGTGCAGCGCGTCAAGGCCGAGGCCAAGACCGCCTCGGGCATCTTCCTCCCCGAGAGCAGCGTCAAGGAGCTCAACGAGGGCAAAGTCCTCGCCGTCGGACCGGGCGCCTTGGACAAGGACGGCAAGAGGCTGCCCATGGGCGTGCAGAACGGCGACCGGGTCCTGATCCCTCAAGTATGTTTACCCCGGGATAAAGATGGGCGGGGATCGATTTCGAGTGGATGGTAGACTGACAGATTGTGTGACAGTACGGTGGTTCGCCCGTCAAGGTCGGCGAGGAGGAGTTCCACCTGTTCCGGGATAGCGAGTAAGTTGGCTTCCTGCCGGTTAAAGCTGGGGAACCAGCACCCAGCTATTAGTGATGATGAGATGGCGCAGTGCTAACATAGTTCTAGGATTCTGGCCAAGATCAACGAGTAGACGACGAGATACCCAACCCTGATATCAAGGACGAACAACGTGTACCATACCATGTACCAATAATCAACCAAAATTTGTATGTGAGGGCTCGGATGGGGCCTTTGATTGCATAGAACCGTGTATATCCCAGGGCAATGTCCCCCCCATGTTGAGGTGTCCCGTTTGGACGACGAACCGTAATAGATCTCCACTCTGTTTTGCGTCCACTCTGCTGCATCTGTCTTTATCCGTCTTCATAACTGCTTGTCATTCTTTTCCTCGTGTGATTCAAGCATTACTGGTTCCTGTCAAACTCGGGCGAAGTGTGCATCAGACTCGGACCACCAGGTTGCACAACTCGAGGCGTACCGCTGCCTGCATGCCGGCCGAGGAACAGCAACTGCACTTTGGCGAAGACAAGGCGAGCCAACAGACGATAAGTGACGTTTCATGTCTAGTGGCCTCCAGACGAGGAGATGCGGTGATGTAGTGGCCTAGTGGCTCTCGTGTGGTCTCGGGCTTATGCTGTGCATGTGCAACATCAAGTTCTCAGAGCTCAGGCCAAGAGCCCGGTTCAGGGGTGCGGGTAAAGCCTGTGACCCAGGATTTACTGGTGCGTGCTACTACTAGGTCTGCTACAACCATGCTGAGGATTCCGGGATAGACACCTTCGTTGATCCTCCTCGCTTATGCGTTAATCAAACGCATGCTGGCCGCCCAGAGGCGAGGGATACGAGTGTGTTTGTGGTATATGAAGCCGCATGCCTCATCGAGGAAAAGGTGAACTGTCATCCAGCTTTGGAGACCTGAAGGACCGTCAATAGCAACAATTGGTGGAAATCCTGACAGGGGTGGTCAAATCATCCAGGATGCAAATGATCCAGGGTAGGCACTTCACCTGAATGAGTTCTCTAGCGCCCAGAGCTTGTGGTACAAAGGACTCGAGACTCGACGAGGTCGAGCTATAAGACTCCTTTGCCGCGACCATGAAAGCGCGGCGACTGACAATGCTCCTGTCACTTGCCACAGGCTTCACTTCCGTTCATTTCTTTCCTCGCTTGCCCAAAGCTTCACTTCCATTCACTCCTTTCTTCGCATGCTCAGCACTTCTCCTGTCACTCATTTATTGACAGTGCCTCGACTCGTCTCTAGGAGACTCGACCTCTCCTTTAACTTCCCGTCACCAGCACTCGTCCTGTTGACCACTTCTGGAGAGTACCACAGTAAAGAGCAGGTCCCTTTCAAACAGCACTTTACAACCACATTTTACCACCATCAAACAACATCACAGTAACCCTCCACAATGCGTCCCTCCACCTTCATCCTCGCCCTCCTCCCCCCACTCACCTCCGCCCACACCGTCTTCACAACCCTCTTCATCAACGACGTCAACCAAGGCGATGGCACCTGCGTCCGCATGCCCCGCGACGGGCCGACCTCCACCTCGCCCATTCGGCCCATAACCGACAACCCGGACATGGCCTGCGGCCGCGACGGCCTCCTCCCCGTACCCTTCACCTGTCCCGCTTCCGCGGGCGCCAAACTCACCTTCGAGTTCCGCGAGTACGCCGACGCCAGCGTGCCGGGGGCCATCGACCCCTCCCACAAGGGCCCCTGCGCGGTGTATCTCAAGCAGGTGGCCAACATGACGGCGAGCGATCGGGCAGACGGGGACGGCTGGTTCAAGATCTGGGAGAGCGGGTACGACGTATCGACGGGGAGGTGGTGCACCGAGAAGCTGACCGAGGCGGGGGGCTTGCTGAGCGTCGCGCTGCCGGGGGGGTTGCCGGGGGGTTACTTCCTGGTCAGGCCCGAGCTCGTGGCGCTGCAGCAGGCGGATAAGGGGGATCCGCAGCTTTACGCCGGGTGCGCGCAGCTGTTCGTCCCGGGGGTCGCGGGGGTCGTGGAGGTGCCTGCTGATAGAAGGGTGGCTATACCGGGCCATGTGAGCGGGGATGATGAGGGGTTGACGTTTAATATCTACCAACAACCCCTCGCGCTGCCTTATCCGATTCCGGGACCGAGGGTGTTCTTTCCGGTGGGACGGACGGCGGGGGCGGCGGCCGGGGTTGTTAAGGTGCCTGGTTCTTCTGGTGGAGCTGCGGTGCAGACGCAGACGCAGGGCGGCGCCGTGCCGGCGGGGTGTCTGCTCAAGAACGCGAACTGGTGCGGGTTCGAGGTCGGGGCGTACTCGGACGAGGACGGGTGCTGGAGGGCGAGCGAGGAGTGCTGGGCCCAGGGGAAGAAGTGCTATGATAGTGCGCCGCCGACGGGGAGCGCGAACTGCAAGGTTTGGGAGGGGAAGTGTAAGGGGATCCAGGAGGCGTGTCAGGGAAAGAGGTTCGAGGGACCGCCACGTGCGGAGTTGGTGGCTGTTGAGGCGGCGGTGCCGGGGGTGATTCCGCCTGTTGAGGGGGTTGCGGGTGGTTCGGAGGAAGCCGAGGGGACTGCCAGTGCTGCGTTGGGGACCTCTACTCCTAATCCTTCGATGGGGACGTCCACCACGTCCGGGTCAGCGTCTACTGCAACTGGCGAGTATGCTTCTAAGCCTACTGAGGTCGCACCCGAGGCTCCAGATGACTCGTGTCCTGCGGAGGTGTTGTCGAAGGACGGAACTTGCGGCGGTGATCTGGGACAGACTTGCTCGGGGAGTGAGTTCGGCGGGTGCTGTTCTAGGTATGGGCGCTGCGGCAGCACCAGGTTGCACTGTGGTTGCGGATGTCAGAGCGCTTTTGGACAGTGTAACTGAGGACGCGGACTTTATGCAGCTTTACCAAGGCGAATAAGAATATGAATCAGTAGAGGCATGTTGCCCCCTACAACTACCAGATGTCTGCTCTATCATTGCCCTCTTCATGTTGTGAGAAGCCCATGTGTCCCTGATATCCCGCCCTAACGTACGAGTTCAGGCGACAATCTACCACTTGCGTGTTCTATCATTTCCGCGACCGTCTCTGAATCGCGATGTTCCGTATCTTCGAGAAGCCCGCACTCGAAGTCCAGCGAATCGAGGTAATCGTAAGGGCAGAGATCTTCCACCTTCTCGCGCTTGAAGTCCGATTCTTCCCGTCGATTCCGTGTCTCCAACCTGTTTATAGCATCGAGTCCGCTACGCAGAGACGTGACTTCAAGGCCTCGCAGTTCCTCGCACTGGGCTTGGAGCAGTGAAGCCCTGGCGTAATCCCTGTCGAAGATGTCTCGGCCTTCCATCCGACGACGGAGGCTCCGCAGTTGATCGCTGTTTTCGTATCTGTCAGACGCAACACCTCTGAAGTGGAAAGGGGGCTAGTGACAAACCAGGCATCTTTCAGCTTGCGCTCAGCAGACCCCGGGTCTCCTCCGTCAGTCTTCTCCCTCTCGCCAGCCCTTGCTCTAGCGTAGGCTCGCTGATACGCGGTCATGAGCGACCATCTATGGAATGGACCGAGAAGCGTCTGTACATGGGCCGCAAGTTCAGTGAATAGCTTCTCAATCTTCGAACGCTCCGATCGCCCATTCAGGAGCTTCGATGGCTCCGTAGATCCGCTATTCCGGACAAAGTAGGTTGCGCACTGGCTGTACGAGATTTGCATTTCCCTTGACATCCTATAAGTATGGTCTGAACAACTTGCATGTGGGAGAGCTTCTTACCGAAGTTTAGCTTCCCTGGTAGGGAGGGTCTTTGAGAAATTGAGAGCCTTCTCGAAGTGGGCGTCGGATTCTCGACTATGCTTCATTCCTGCCTCCTGATCTTCCCCCTTGGTAGCATACTTGTTCCTGAGGTAGCCGTGCACCATGCCAAGGTGATAATATATGTCGAAAAGACGTCGCTCGTGGCGTTCCTCGGAAGGCAATACCTTTGGTCCCGGGAAAATACCTTTGGTCATCGCCGGGCTCTCCTGAATTTGCCTAGCGAGCTCCAAGCACTTGAGGGCATCCTGCCATTTAGCACGACTCGCAAAAGCTATGCCAAGATCCCTGCATGCTAGCACGGCGTCTCCCAGCTGATCTCCACGGAGGCCGTAATCGCTGCACTGTGCATCCACGATGGCTTTGTCGGGACACGAGGTCTGCAGAGCGTGGGATAGCTTGGCGGAGCGCTCAAGCTCGTCATAGTCCTTGGACAATATCGCCACGGATATGCCTGTCCAGTAGGTCCATGTCTGTTTTCTCTCAGGCCCCGACTTGAAGAAGTGGCGGCACTCGAGTGTTTGGCTGAGAGGGATGAACCTGTGGTCGAATCGACCTATCCTAACGCAGCACCTGTAGCTGGACATTTCAGTTCATGTACCTTTCATCATCCTGTAGCGTCTGGCTTCCAAGGCTCCGGGGTCTTCCACGTACCTCACCCACTCCCTGAGCAGGATTTCAGAGCCATCGTTGTTGAGGTTTCTCCAAATTTCTGTCTCCCTCTGTCCATCATTGGGCTCTCTCTACCATGTATTAGAACAATGTTTTCATGCGGTTGTCAGTTTACCGACAAGTCGGGGCCTTACCCATTCTGTTATAGTCTCATCAGCTCCGTCGCAGAAATAGGTGTTGAACCGATTGCGGACACTGCGAACAAGCCTGCGCATGTCCCGGCTCATCCCAAGCTCTGCCAGCTTATCCATTGTAAGTTGCGGGTTCCGGAACGCTGTGTTGGCAACGTCGGCCACAGGGTTGTGCGGACGTGGCGTGGCCCCCGACTCCCTCATGAATCGATTCGCAGCTGCGAAGCCCAAATCCGTAACCACCGTAACGTCCGGCGAAGATCCACGTTCCTGATCCATAGTAGGGAAATCTGATCTTTCGTAGAAACACTGTAGGAGAACTTGGGGTCTGGTAACGCACCGACCTGTTGAGCCGCTTGATAATCGTGAAGTGAAGTGAGTGGTGGAAGGAGAGACACTTGCCAGCTTTATATACCGATGCCAGAGTCTGGAGTACAATGAATGGCTGCGAGAACCAAACCAAACGTACTCACACTCGGCTTCGCTAAACATTTGCAAGACGATCGTCGCCGTGGACTGAATCGACATTGCACCCCCTCGATGTGAACATGGTATATTGGTATTAGGTATATAACCGGAAACAAACGCCCAACCACCGGAAACCAACCTCTAAACCTGGGCATCCATAAACAAACACACAATCCGCTTTTAGACTGAGAAGAACATTGAACCTCAGACCCCGAAGCCCATACCGAGCACAGAATCATCGAGCCCCGTCCCGTCTCCCAACTGGAAGTCCATATCCTGCAGTATATCCGTCATCTGGCTAGCCGTAAGATTCAAGTCCATATCAAGCGGCAAATCCGCCACCAGATTCTCATTAGAAGCCGTCGCTGTTGCCTGAAAGTCCTGGCCCTGAGTCTGGCTCTGCCCCCCACTCAGGCCAGCCAACAGCGACCCGGACGACCCGGACGCGGCGGCGGCAGCGGTAGTCGGAGCGCCCAGCCCCAGCCCCAGCTTCTCCCTCACCATATCCTTGAACTTCCCCAACAGCACGGGGTCGTCCGCTGCCGTGGTGGGCGTCCCGATGATCTCCCTCGCCTTCGCCCTCAGCTCGTCGTCCGAGGGGAACTCGCCCAGCCCAAACGGCGCCGTCTGCCGCGTCACGTGGTCGACCAGTCCGGTCTCGAGCTCGCGCGAGCAGAACACCCTGCCCGGGGCAGGCAGGCGGCCCTGGGCCAGGGACCGGATGTACTTGTCGGCCGTGGCGCGCTCCGTCTCGAAGTCGAAGTGCCTCTCGCCGCCCGTCACGGGCACGGCGATGACGCGGTCCTCCGCCTTCGGGGACGGCTGCAGCGTGGCGTTCTGGTTGGGCAGGGCGTAGGGGGGCGCGAAGCCCGTGCCGCCCTGGCCGATGTTCCAGGCCATGCCGTCTGGGAGGCCCGGCCGCGAGGGGTCGTTGGTTATGCCGACGTCTCTCTTGAAGCGCTCCAGCCACTCTGCATTGTCGGCTGCTGTTTGGTTCCAGGTGTCGTCGCTGTTGTGGCATGTTAGCTGGGGGAAGTTTACGGGGGGGGTTTGGGACACAGTCAAACTTACGAATCGTAGAGAATCCACCTAGCTTGGTGCTGCAGCTCCTCGTCGGTAGGGACGTGGCAGGCGGGGTTACTGGGAGACATGGTGGATGCCACCCACCGGCCCAGCTCGCGCGCCAGCCTCCGGTAGCAGTTAGCGTCGTTGAGGAAGAAGGCCGGCAGCTTTATTGGAGGAATGGTTGATCCGCCGGTGCCGCTCGATGCGAGAGTAGGCGGAGTGGCCGTATTGGCCAGGGCCGTGGAAGGGCTCGCTGTGTTAGAAGGCTGGTGCAATGCGTACGAACAGCTGGGCTCTTGTGACAGGAGCGAGTTGTCCATCCGAATGTCAGAGCTCGGCGGCTGTAGGTGTCGTTGTTTGAAGGCCGCCAGCCAATCTGGGTTGTCCGCAGCTGTCTGGTTCCAGCCGTCGTCGAACTCGTAGATGATGAGACGAGCCTGACGCTGCAAATCTGCGTCGCTCGGAACGACACCTATTGATAGCTTCGTCTTTACAAAGTCTGATAGTTCGGCTTCAAGCCTGCTGTAGTTGTGGATGGTTGAATCGATCGTAGTCGGGTCCTTGGATCGGAGGTTGACATCCATTATGTCTTCGGATCGAGGAAGACCGGCCCGCTGTCGGAAACCGGCGAGCCAGTCAGTCGAGCGGAAAACGAGGCGGAGGAGGAAATTTGCTAAGGGATCGGAAGCGTTGCTGGATGATTCTTCCGCGCGGCCGAGGATCTTGCATGCTTCGTCCTGAAGCTCGCTGTCTAGAGCTGTTAGGCCTAAGACGGCCCTGGCTTTGACGTAATCGTGGAGCTGTCGTTCCATCGGGTCGTCTTCGAAGATGTTGTCTTTGCCGTTGATCTTCAGAAAGTATACGCGGCTCTCGTTCTGCCGTCTGATGGGCGATAGCTTCGCTTGCCGAGCCAGGTCCTCCGACGATAACAGGAGGTCCCGGAGCCAGCAGGGTGCCGTCGATGGAGCCTTGCTTGAGAGCACGTCAGCACCGTATATAATCCGACACGCCTCGAGCTGCAGTTGCTCGTCGCTGGGCGCTTTATCGCTGGTCTCTTGGAAATTCCACATGTAAAACAACAGCTCGCCCTTGAGCAGCTCGTATGCCGTCACAGGCGACTCGGGCGGCCACTTTGTGGCCTCATAGGGCAGTGGCGAGTTCCTCTCGTCGTGAATGAGGTCTGCGGAAAGTATTAGAAACAACCGTCGACAAGGGTTTAGGGGAGAAACTTACAGGGTGGGATCGAATTCTCTACCATGTCGAGCACTGGAGCGTCGAAACCCCAGTCACCCTTCCAGTCGGCCATGGTATTACCGGTCTTGAAGTGCTCAGCGAGGTGGTCCACCCTGATAGTCCACGTGTCCATCACAATGCCGCAAAAACCGCAACGAGACCGAATTTCCGGCGTCGCTACCTTCCACGGCTCCATTGACCACGTCATGAACTTGGACCCGTGGACTAGCTTGAGGTGTTGGCGCAGATGGTCTTTCCGGTAGAAGGTGCGCTCCTCCAACGACCGCTCTTGGCAAGCGGAGTGATTGTGGCTCTCGACGTGAGCATCATCCGGGTTCGCTTGCCCGCAGAAGACGCAGGACACGCGATTGGTTTCCGGATCCAGGGCACGAGGCCCATCAGGGGCACATACCCAGCGCTCCAGGGACAGATGCAGAGACTTTTCGTGTCGTTGCCAGTCATGCTTGGTTCTAAAGGTCTCTGTGCAGAAGGTACATTGAAACGTCTTTAGCGGTGCCTGGAGGGGAGTCTTCTGGTCTGATGGGCGCTTTGGCGTCGCCTTTCTCCTCCTCCTCCGGCGCCCGCGGTTGATCGACATGGATCCAAACGAACCAAGGGAGCCGTGCGAGCCATGTGAGTAAGCAGAGGCAAAGGAGCCTCCGCTGGAATGGGAAGTATGGGCACTGCTGGCGCCCGTCGAGCCCGCCCAAAGCGATCTGTTGGAGCCATCGTCCGTGAAATGGCCACTGTAGGGACTATCCAGGCCTGACGAGGACAATGTCATGGTTGAAGAAGCAATGGCCCGGGCAATATCCGTGACGGAAGCAGGTTCGTGCTCCGGCGGAGAGACTTTCCACCTGTCCAGGGGCTTCATTTGTTCCAGGCTCGGGGTGCCTCGTCGTCGGGGGATGTCTATGGGGTTGGAGAAGGTACGGACACCAGGAGACGTAGAGCGCGGGGCCACAATCTTCCCTCTGCGGCGCGCATTGGCCAGCCAGTTTGTGATCTGGGTTTTGTTCAGGCCGGTCTGCTTTTGGAGCATCTCTTTCTCATCTTCAGTCGGGTAAGGATGCCGAGCGTGTGTCGACAGCCAGTTCTTCAGGATCCGGACGGACTCTCTGGAGAACCGGGCACCAATTTTAGGGCCGGTGTTCGTCGAGTTGCTGTCCTCCGGACCAGCGGTAGCAGGCGGAGCCATCAGGCCCGGAGCCGACGTAGCGTGAAGGAGTTCTGGCTGGATGTCCTCCTGGGGGATGACCCTGGGATGGTCACCGAACGTGGGCCAAGGGTTTGCAGGGAAGGCGGTCTCGGTTTCAACAGGACCCTGAGAGGAGGCGAGGCCGAAGCTGCATTCGCATCTCAAGGCGACGCAGCTGGTACAGTAACCCCTGAACTTACCCTCGTTGATCCTCTTGCACGCGAAGCCTCCCCGTTGACAGTTGCTACAAGGTGTATCCGGGATTTGGAAGGACTGCTCAAACGCTTGAGGCTGGTCTGCAGCCTCGTCGATGTTCTGGGACCCGGCGGTGACAGCAGGGTTACTGGCTTCGAAGTGCTCGAGGGCCCAGAAGGAGAAGTCGTCGCCATCGACGTTGGCGAGCACCAGGTCGAGATCATTTAAGGCCGCACCAGTCGTGTCCTGGCCGGGCGGGAAGTCCGCGGCACCGCCGATGCCAATGGTAGGGGCGGCATTGTCCCAGTTGACGAACTCGTCCATCTCGGGAATCGCGGGCATGCCAAGATAAGCCGGGAGGAGACGAAGGGCGCAGGTTTAGCGTGACAAGTCTGTTGCTGAGTTGTGCAGGGCGGAGGCAAGTGTTCCAGTCGTTGATACAATGAGACAACAGTTGATCCTCAAGGGCGTACAATGTAATGGCGAATAAAGCACCCTGATCCTCCTGCGGCCACGGATCCCTCTTTTCTATAAGAGGATCCGTTGGGGGAACGTTGGATTCACCAGAGACCAGTGGCCATTGTCAGCTTGCAGTGTTCAAGAGCTTGACGTTGACGGCTTGATAACCTGGTTCCTTCGGACAACCAGAAAGCGTCAGACTTGTAAGAACGAATGCAGCAATATCAGTCAACTCGGCAATCTCGCACGGAAGCAATCGTATAGTTTATGATCTCCGCAAGTGAAACAGAAAGATGTTGATGGAAGATAGAAGTCGACTTCAGTCAGTGTCCAGAGAGACAGAGCATAGCTTCAAACTTGCACAGTCGTCCTACTTCGCTGCACTTTGCAGAGGGAGTCATACGGAGGGTTTGGGACTCTGGGAGGTGTGCATGCAGGGATCCAAATCCATATGACTTGCGCCCTTCAATTGACAACCTGCCAGCGGATCCGGCCAATCGCAGGACAGAATTCCTGCGCGCGCAGACCCCACGTCACCCACTGCCGGCGACAAGGACGCTACCGACACTTGGCACCACCATGTTAGTCAGTCTCAGCTGGCGCTTCCGCGGAGTGAATGGGAACATTTAAGAATGAATTTCGTCCAGTGACCATCATGGGCCGACGGCTTTTTTTTATGCAGCCGCTCATGCCTGGTATACACTACCTTATTCAGGCTGCCCTAGGATCTCGAAAATGCAGCACCAGGATCTGCTACGGTGCACACTTTCAAGGACCGAAACATGCATAAATGAGGTGCTGGTTTGTGAACATCGTAGCGATTCAATCTAGACTACAATTGAACTCCGGCGGCTCCGCCACTGTCGATTTCTCAATTCGTAATCACACCGCGTTCCATGTAGCTAGCGTCTGCGGCCTCGCCCTGGGCTGTCGGGTCGTACGCAGGAAGTCATGCGACGGCGTGCATGTTTCGGCCCGGATGGATATCGGCCTCGACTTCGGAGTGGATGCCCACGGGTACGGAAGGCTAAATGCGGAATCGCTCCCCGGCCACTGGCCGACATCGGGCACGGTATTCCTACCGCAGAGCCCTCGGCCACACTCTCCCACATGCCGCATCTGACTTTTGGGGCCATCTGTGTTTTCTCGGAAACCAAGTCAGTGGGACGCATTGGTTTGCCATACGATGCTTTCCGGATCATTTGAACTAGACTCTAGTAGCCTCAACCTGCGAGTGCGTGTTGCTCAGTCAGCAACATGTCAGCCAACGGCCGAGGCGTAAGTTCACGTATGAACTTGCAAAACGCAGCAGTACCATGACAGGTTTCGCTAACAGATAGCAAGCGCAAAGCCGCTAAGTCTAGATGCCTCTCTAAATATGACGTCGGCTCAATGGAGCATTCTCTATGCGCTGGGAAAGTGTAAATCCACCTGCCAGAGCCCATCCCGAACCAGACCAGACGCTTTGCCTCCAGACGCCGTTTCCCTCAATCCGTCCACAGTGATAACTCATACAGTCATTCATCGAATACAGAGGCTGTACCAAACCCCCTTCATTCTACCCCGTGAGAATGGCAGCATGACATTCCGTCCCGATCTGGGGTACCTCGAGCCCCGTAGCGTTCTGCGGCGTCGGCTTGAGATAGCAGTTGCCCGGCGCCTTGCCATCCTGCGCGGCCGTCCTGTTGGTCCACAGCGGGATGAAGCTCACGCCGCCGCACGTGGTGTTGTGGTTGTTGCCGAAGAACCTCGGCGTGTACATCGAGTACGAGGAGCACGCGTCAATGCACGAGTCCATGTCCGGGACGAAGAGGGACATGAACTGGTTGCCCGGGGCGTCGCGGTTGCAGTAGATAGTGAACCCTACGCTGCCGAGGACTGTTGCAACATGGTTCCGTCAGAGTTTTGTTCCCTCACGTACCGGGAGCATACGGTGCGGGCTAGCGAGGGTTGGACTTACACGAGAAGGAGGTGTATCTGGTTCCGGTGACGCCGTCTGGGTCGCTGGTGCATCCCTTGTCAATGTCGTTCCACGGCGTCGCTGTTGGAGCGGCTGTGGTGGAGGTCTTGGTAGCCGTAGCCGCGGCTGATGATACCGATGCGCTGAGCGCAGCGAGTTTCGTCGTCGCGTCGTTTGCCCTGTTCGCCTCGACGCCTGTGCCCGCGGCGAGACCGATAACAGCGGCTGATAGTACGGCGATGATGCAGGAAAGTATGAAGACGAGCAGGCTGCATCCGCACGGAACCCTCCTTGACCGCTTAGCCGTCGGGTCAGGACCAAGCATTGCATGTTGAGCGTGGGGTGAAGCCGTGGCCGTGTAAGGAGACGTTGAGGGCGCCGTGCCAGCATATGTCGAAGCGTCCGAGTACCCTTCCGGCTTCGGGTGCTGGTATGGCTGTTGGTACGCGTAGTGTGGGCTGGCGGCGTGATTCTGGAGAGCCACCTCCGGGTAGTTCTGAGGGGCTACCTCCGGAGCCTGGTCGTACTGAGCGGCCATTGTGAGTTAGCAATCCCCTGAGTATGCTAAGATGTTGTAAAATGGATGAACAGGGGATGTTCGCACCGGCGAGGACATCTGAGAGGAATATGGATAGGTGGCTGCCATCCGGACGGGCCACAACCCAAGCAAATGGGGCGAGCTGGCCGGTTGGACAGCATAGGAAATGCTACCGCCGAGGAGGGGGTTCAATGGGCAAATGGGCTGAATGGCAAGCTTTGGGTGGCACAGACACTTTGGACTCCTGCAGTCAGCAATTTGACCCAGAGAGGCAGTGATGGGACGATTCACAACCCCTGAGAGGGTTGCCATTTCGTTCCGCAATGCAATTTGATCGGGACCTCGACCGCATCCCAGGATCGTGCTTCCCTGGTCTGTTTCAGCCTTTAAGCATTTGTGGCTTGCCCACCATGGGGGATCTCAACCCTTGCCATCACGACCAGATTTCCCGCGGCAATCAGCCCTATCGGAATTCTCGGGCATCGAGGCAATCATGCAGCTGGAAGAAACGAGAGATCATGGAAGTCATTGAATGGGCACTGAGCAACTACTCGTTGCTGTGGTTGCCGTGATTGAATTGGGCAGCTCGCAATAACAGCTAAAGCGGACGGGCTGAATCATGCGGAACAATCAATCGCGGAGCATAAGCAATCCGCAATCTTCGCAACATCTATCTCCATGTCTTGAACTCCCAGAAGACGACGCATGTCGTGGTCCCCCGAAAATCGAACGACAACCCGGAGGAGAGAGTTGCGGTCTGCACTCTAGGCTTCCGGCCCCGAAGTCGCTCCCGGCAAGGCACTCCTTCCCGCATTTAAACCCTGCGTCGGCTCTTCATTGTCGGGAGTGGCTGCGTGCTAAGCCTGCACGGACCTTTTGACAGCAAGGAAGAAGCCATCGGACTTCCCTGAAGCTTCTGCTGAAACCACACATAAATCTAGCGAGTCACAGGGCGCATGATAACATCAGCTCCCCAGGGTATCAGCAAGGGCACCGATTTCCGTCCGGTGCCGAGTATTCGAATGCTCGCTCACGAAGGAACCGAGTCAACATCAACTCTAATTCAAGAGCAGCAAAACATTGGCCTCGTCGCAACATATGCAGGTTTGAGACGCGAACAGTACCCAGGGACAGCTCCAATATCCAATACATGCAATGACAGCCTGCTCACTCCTTGTCTGGACACACTGATTCGACGTCTTAGCAATGTCCGCAATATACCTTGTGCTCAGCGAAGCTTGTCGACGAATTCTACGAGGTCATCGATGTCGCGACCGGCATGAGTCAGGTATAGCCCTCGAACGCCAGTCGTTAGCAGACTCCTTAACCACTAGCTGGAGCGATGATGGACCTACCATGTCCAGCGTTCTCATACACCTTGAGCTCAGTCCAAGGCAGCATCTCCTTGGCAGTCTTCGAGCTCGCCTCGATGGGCATTCCCTGGTCGGCATCCCCGTGAAGTATCAGAACGGCCGGTCGCCTGGCCTCCGTCACCGCCGTCAGCTCCCGCAGCTCCCCGTCCATGGTCTTCTGGTTGATCAGGGTGCACGTCTTCTCAAGAGCTATGCCATCTGCCTCTACTATGATGCGCTCGAAGTGCTCCAGAGTCTTGACGCTCAGCTGGTTGCCTGCCTGCAGAGCGAAGATGCCGGGGAGAGACTCGTGCACGAATCGCGGCCTGTCCGCTCGGAGACCGTCGAGAATGGTGGCCCAGAGTTCACTTGAAGGCCCCAAAGGGTGTTCAGGTGACTGTAGAACATCAGCAACACCATCCGAATTTTGTTTGTTTGGAAGCAATCACTTACCGCGAGAGGATAGGGCATGGTCGGCCCAATCCAGACGAACCCCTATCAGGACAAGGTCAGCGTCTGCCAGGAACACTTGGCTCCGTCAATCTTCACCTTTCACTGTTCTTGCACGAAAGGACTGGCTAAGTATGTCAGGAGACTCTCTGCCCCGCCCATACTAGCCCCCACAAACACAAAGTCCTTGATGTCGAGATGCTCCAGGAGTCCGACGACGTCAGCCGCGAAGGTATCGTAAGTGATCGGTCTGTCTGTCTGTTTGGAATTCCAATCACTCTTTCCGAAGCCGCGGCGGTCAGGCGCAAGAATGCGGAAGCGATATGTCTCGCAGAGAGGAACGAACAGGTGCTCGAACATCCTCGATGACATGGGCCACCCATGCAAGAACACAAGGTGGTATCTGAACAGGGGCCTGAAAGACTTGTCATCCTCTTCATCCGGTGTGTAATACCGGTAGAAGAGGCTGGTGGAATCCACGGGGCTGGTGAAGAAGGGCATTGTGGGAGGTTCAGCTTGTCAAAGCATAGTTGCTTGGGCAGCTATACATCATGGCCTTTGAGGTTTGTTTTGCGCTGCTTTATATCCCGTGAGAACTTGCTTGCTGCTTGTAGTCCTGGTCGTCGACTGCTTCGTATCGGGAAGTTGCGGGTTGACGTTAGGTTGACGGATTCGGCATCCCAACACGAGTTGGTCCGTCTTATGCGCAACAACATGAACAATGCAATTGCTAGGTGCATGTTGCCCGCATACAGAGAGTCACAGGACCAGGTCAGTCGTATATAATTACCTCACTCATTGCTTTCTGATTACTATCCGTCCCTGTTGGATTTAGTCTCAGTATGTATGTACACTCGGTTGTTACCGCGCAATGCAGGCACAGCTCCGGATAGGTACTGACACAGGTCAAAACCGCGCCGGCGGAACAGGAACCCGGCAAGAAACCTGGTGCTGATGTTCTCAGGTCTAACAACTGCTTTACGCGACACCTGGAAACACCGACGAAGTTCTCTTCCAGGTAGCAAGTATGTTGCCCAACATCACCACCACCACCAAAAGCGCCCCTCCGGGCACCACATCCTACCTAGCCCATCTCCAATCACTCGTCCGAAGCCCGATCGGATGCCGATTATGCGACCGAGGCTAGGCGATGGCAACCATGAGTATCAGGAGCTTGACAGCTCATCGGATCAGCGCCAGGAACATGCCTACGCCATTTGCCAGTGCGGACGCAAAGTTAGACCTTCCTAGCAGGTGAAGAGCGTTGTGACAGAGACGTGATACGGCCTGTTGCTCAGCGACCACAATGCCTAAACACCCCTCCATCCCTACCCATCATGTCCTCCGGGGGCCCAACCTCCACGATAGCCCCCTTCTCCATCACCACCACCCTATCAAACCCCCTCAGCATCTCTAGACGATGAGTGACCATAACCACCGTGTATCCCTCAAACTCCAGATGAATGACAGTCTGCATCTGCTCCTCCGTCTCCGCATCCACAGTCGAGCTCACCTCGTCGACCAGCAAAATGCCACCACCTCCGAAAGACGTCTCACCCGCCAATCCACCGCCGCGTGTCAGCAGCTGCTTCGCAGCGCGTACCCTACGCCTTATCACCGCTCTCGCTAGGCTGAACAGCTGCTTCTGCCCCTGCGACAGGGAACCGGCGGACAACCCCGCGTGCAGACCCCCCTGACGCTGTGCCACGGACCACAGACCGACACTCTCCAACGCGCGGCGGCACTCCGGCTCGTCGGCGAGCCCGTATGGGTCGAGGTTGGAGCGGAAGGACGTCCCGTCCGGGAGGAAGGCGGGCTCTTGGGGGATCGTGATGATCCTGTCTCGCAGGGCAGAGTGGTTGAGCGTGTGGAGGGGCGTGCCGTCGATCGTGATGTTGGCGCGGCAGCTTGGTAGGGGGTTGAGGAGCCGGAGGAGGAGCAAGATGATCGAGGATTTGCCGCTTTTGAAGGCGATAGGTTAGGCCGGTTAGTGTTGGACCGGAGAAGTTTGAAGGGGGGATGAATAGAGCAAGGGATGGGGGCCTTACCTCCCGGTGCGTCCGCAGATGGCTACTTTCTCGCCGTTTCTGATGGTGAGGCTTATGTCTCTCAAGGCTAGAGTCTCGGCTGGGCTAGCACTGTTGCAAATATTCGACGAAGGGTCGTTCAGGTCCCGGACCGTACTGTAACGGGTTGTCAGTAGCTGCAATGTCGCCAAGGGCCCCCGAGAACGTACGAATAAGAAGCTGAGACATTGTCAACCACCATATCCCCACGAAACGGCCACCCTTTTACCGGTACGACTTCCTCCTCCCCACATGTGCTTTCCGAGGGAACCTTCTCGCTGAAACCCTTCAGACGGCTGACGGCTCCGATGGAGGTCTCGATCTGCGTCCACCAGCGGATTATATAGTTGAGCACGTCGCCAAACGTCATGAGGGTGACCAAGCTCGCGCCGGTCAGGGCCGAGCTGGTCCGAAGCTGCGTGGCCAGGGCCACGACTGACGTCGCCAGGATGGCTACGACGAGCTGCAGGACGAACATCAGTGCGCGCTGGATCATTGCTAGCAGGTATGCGGGTTTTTGGGAGTCGGTAAGGAGTTCCGTGTTCTTGTCTACACCATGATCTTCCCATCGGAATGCGCGTAGGGTTGCGAGTCCTCTTATTGTATCGAGGTAGTGAGTGCTTGTTACTTGTCAGTGTGTGTCACGGTCATGATTTAGGGATGTCTCGACAAGCACTTACTAGAGGGGAGCTTTGGCCTCGAGGTCTAGCAGACGCAACTGTCTTGACGTTCGAAGGTAGAACTTCTGGATGAGGTATAGAATGCCCAAGATGGGCGGGTACGCAATTGCAAGGTATGGCGACGCGGTTGCGATGACAGCGGCCATGCCAACGGCATTGCACGCGTCAAGAGCCAGGTTCGCGAACGATATGGGGAGCTCATTGTCGACAAGTGCCATGTCCTGGGAGAACAGGCTTGTAACAGCTCCGACGTCGGTTGTCGCAAAGAAGCTCAGGGGTGCCCTGGTGACGGTGTTGAGTGCGCCTTGGTGGAGCTGAGCCCCCGAGTTTGCAATGCCGTTCCGGTAGCAGACTAGGAAACACAAGATCATGGACAGCAGGAAGGCCAGCTGAAATAGCCCGTAGAGTCCTATATAGAACCCATTTGTTCGTGCTGGGTGTTCCAAGCTGGCGTCCTTGGACCAAAATGTTAGCCAGATGTTGCTCCAATTGTAGAAGAAGCCCCATCCCAAGCCAAAGATAGCAACGGCTAACAGAGACTTTCTTCCGAGACTGCGGAGATAGTGCCTGTAAACGGTAGAGTCTCCTGTCATTCTTTGCTCCTCGACCACATAGCTGTCCATGGTTGGCGGAAGTAGCGTGCTGGCTCGTTCCAACGTAGCTCTGGACTCTCCCAAGCCACTGTCATTTGGAGTATGATCTTCTCGCTCGGCACCCATCACCCTGGTTTGTCCTCCGACAGTCTTTGACAGTTGCTCCAACTTTCCCTGCTCCAGAAGGGCGCCATTCTGCAGCACGACGATGTGATCCGCAAAGTTCAACCATCGAGTCGAGTGTGTACAGAGCACAGCCGTCACCCCTCGACGTCGTAATAGGCCACCCGGTCCAAACGTCCGCTGGAACACCTGAGCAGCTGTCTCATCATCTAGCCCGCTTAGAACATCGTCGAGTATAAACATGTTTGCCTCCGTATACAGTGCTCTCGCGAGCGAGACACGTTGTCTTTGTCCGCCACTGAGGGTGCTGCCGCTGCCCCAAGCCCTTGTGAGGTCGCCTTGCGGAAGGACAGCCAAGTCGGGTAATAGTGCCGCAGCATCAAGAGCTTCATGATACCGCTGTTCGTCGAATGGTGAGAAGCCCATAGTGTTTTCTTGTATCGAAGCGTTCCACAGGTATGGGTCTTGATCACAATAGGCCACTTTCTGTTCCGTAGAATTCAGGTGCATGCACACATCGCCATGTGAAATTGGGATGGCTCCGAGTAGCACTTTGCACAGAGTTGACTTCCCGGATGCAACTGGTCCGACCACCATGGTCAAGCCTGTGGCCGGAATTGCCATATTGATATTCTTTAGGACGAGGGTATCTGGAGTCCATCCGAAGCTTCCATCTGTTATGCTGACAGCCGTCTTACTGTGATGCTCGGAGTCCTTCTCGTCTAGGTCTGAACGAGACACATATTGATGCGTGTATTCTCCTGCATCATTGAGAGAACGATAGTCAAGTTGGGTTTCCTGCGCTAAGAAGGCCTGGATCCTTTCCAGGCATGCAATGGCGGCTATGAGATGAGGCGTATTCTGGAATATGTAGCCGAGGGGGTCTGCGAGCAGAAATAAGTACGACAGAGAAGTGAAGATTTTGGTGACATCGAGCGTCTGGGCGGTTACAGCGAAAGTCATGACGGAGCAGAGAGCTGTCGGGGCATACCCGAAGCCAATAACAGTGACATACACCAGTCTGTACTTGGAAGCGGAGTGAAGTTCGTCCACCCTCATTGACTGGATCAACGACTCGATTGCCGGTGTGAGACCAGACATCTTCAGTTGTCTCATGTTGGAAATAGCTTCTGCCGTCAGCCCGACTCTTGTCTGGATCTTTGCCATCCACGCCTTCTGCCGCCTCTTCGTAAACCGGTTCGTGATTGCACCGCCGATGATACAACAGATGACAACCACAATAGGCGCCACCACGGCTGTTCCGAGTTGCCGGTAGAGCAGCCATGATGCTATCGCGACTTCAATCGCATTGGCCCAAAACTCGTGGAGGTTGATGAACCCGTATCTGATCCGTTCGACATCTGTGCTCATCAGAGTGAGTGCCGCCGAGTCGCTCGCAGCAGTCAATTTTATTTGCGTTGTCTTTCTGTAGATAGCTCCGGCAAGGGCTGCGCGTGTCGCACAGAGGGTCTGTTCGTGGAAGTACCAGTAGAAAGAAGTTGAAACCGCGATACCAAGGTAGATGAGGGCTGTTGCCCCAATCAGCCCGTACCCATGGTTCTTCGGCTCATGGTCTTGATCCAGGTAGTCTAGAAGACTGAAGATCAGGAATGGCTGACAGAATTTGAAGGCTGTGAGGGCTATTCGCGGTACAATCGGCAGGACCAAAGACGTCGCCAGGGTACGCGCAAGAGATTTCAGCAGCCATAATCCAGATCTGTGGTCCGAAGAGTGAAGATGCTTCAGTAATGTGCTCTGAGCAGCTTCTGTCGATAGAACCGGCGGTAATGGGAATAGCTCATCCAAATAGAGGCGCCTCTTGTTGCCAGCTCTGAACAGGGAACCAAGCCACACAAATGAGCCGAGATCAAATATCCCTGCCGTCTCCTCTGGACTCTCAAGGTTGACATTGCTGCCAGTCCTTTTGTGCTGCGACTCGAGAATGAGAAGAACGAGTTTAACAGCTAGAGTGCCGCTTAACACGCGGCAGAAGGACGCTTCTGCAGGCTGGACAACTGACAGCCATAAGGTACGCACTTGGACAATGTCGAATAACAGGGTAAGCAGTAGGAAGCTGCAAAGAGTGGAGGAAGGTCGACGCGAGTATTGTTGTTCAATCAAGGAGAGCAGGAAGAGACAGAGGCTCGAGACGAAGGCTGTTGTTGTCGAGGCTACGAAAAGGGAGTGGCTGGGAGGCGCTCTCTGAACAGCTGCTTGGACCAACAGTACAAGTGACAAGGCCACATATGCCAGCCAGAATGACTAATACATCTAGTTAGCGTTCAAGCCTGTTAAGAAATAGAGCCCGAATACCGCACCGATTTTGCCGTAAGTAGCAGTAAACTTGCGTCGTGACTCCGGGCACCGCGTCGTATCACGGCGACAAGTTGGAGTATTGATATAGAAAAAAAGACACAATTTGGTAGTATAGAGAAAAATATCCCCTCGAATCGCATAGTGAAGTCAAAATCGCCGCGGCAGCCCTGAATGACTGGGCCGAGGGCATCATCCACGGGGCAACGGGTAAACATCATGACATCCGTCTGACTGTAGACACATCAACAACAAAATAACATGCATTGAAAGTCCTAGACTTTCAGAAACTTCATTATGTCAAGACGCCTTGTTAATCAACACCAAAGAGAGAGGTGGAAACGACATTGACATGCCTCGTGTTCATGTGTAAACAGGCACCAAGCGTTTGATAACTTAGGGACTGGAGAAACGGTGTTTGGCCAGTATCCATCAGCGTGTGTTCAAAATTGATTTATCTTTTGTTTAATTGAGTTTATCATTTTTGCCTCTTCGCTGAAGATGATGTAAGACCAACATCCACATGCATCAGCCGGTTAGCCTAGTCGGCAAGGCCCGGCGGGAGTACGCGTTCGACTGGGGATAATGTGAAGGAGTTCTCTTACGGGTGTAAGAGAAAGGGTAACATGCTCAAATCCTACGACGCTTGGCTACAACCCTCTCCCCTCAGCATATCCCCATTGGGTTCACGACTCCCCCGACTGTGACGGTAGTGTCGTCTTGATGCCTTGCACAATGCAGATAGCTGCCGATGTTACAAATTTATGACACAATTTCATAGAGCAGGTCACACGCCACAAGCTAATACTAGACTGAAGAAAGAAAGTTATCTGTCGTTTCTAGCTCTACCAAATAATTCAATCCCACGGACGGTGACTGACCGGTCTGAAGCCGCACCTTGTAGCTCGGGCGCTATCGTAACGTTCACATGCATGTAAGCGGCCACGTCGACAGTGGAGAACTTGGAAGCGAGGATTGATTCTTTGTTGGGACTCCTGCACGAAGGATACTCCCTAGAACGTTGATGGGAATGAGAAGGCTCTCACGTTACTCCATCTTTCTCCAGTTGCTGATCACCTAACCGGCGTATTGTGGCTGGCGCTGCTAGTCGAGCCTCTTTTGTCACGCTATGTCTACCAGAGTCACCAAGCTACAGCAGATCAGCCCCTCCGACGGTAGCGACGCTGTCTTGCGAGCTGTCCGAGAGGACGGAGGCGTCATTATCAAGGGTCTCTTCACAAAGGATCAGGTCCGTCGTCTAAATGAAGAAGTGCAACCAGCCATGGATAAGCTCGACACGGGCTCAAAAAATCCGGAAGAATGGGTGCAGGAGTTCCACGGGGATAACACAAAACGTCTGAAAGGCATGGTCGCAGTCAGCAAGACTTTTCGCCACGAATTCCTGGAGTGCGACTTGATTCACGAGGTCTGCGAGGAGATCTACCTGAAAGATGCCGGCGGATATTGGATGAACTCGGCCGAACTCATCGACATCGGCCCCGGCAGCAAGGCCCAGCCGCTCCATCGGGACCAGTGGCAGTTCCCCATCTTCACGCTTTGCGGCTCTGATGCGCCCGAGGCTAGCTGTAACTTCCTCATAGCGTTGACCGGCTTCACTGACGAGAACGGCGCGACCAGGATCATACCCGGCAGTCATAAGTGGGATGACTTCTCCCAGAATGGGACTCCCGAGGATACCATTGCGGCCGAGATGGAGGCGGGCGATGCATGCTTCATTACTGGGAAGGTGGTGCATGGAGGCGGTGCGAACAAGACCAAAGACTTTACGCGAAGGGGTCTCGCAATGGTTTTCCAGTGCTCTTATCTTACTCCTGAAGAGGCAAATCCGTTTATTGTTCCGAAAGATATAGCTACGACGCTGAGCCCACGGGGTCAGCGGATGATTGGTTTCCGGTCACAGTTCCTGAAGAATAGCCCTGGCGTGTGGAAGACTAACTACGGCGAGGTAGATGAGGTCTACTGCTGAAGGAGAGGACCTGTGGGGTGGCTATGATGTATACACTTGAATTTCGCAGCTGTAATACTGCCAGCGAGTATCTAAACTACAGCTGCTTCCCAAAGCGGTTCGATTATCTAGTTCGGCACAGGCCTCCATGCCGCCTCTATCAAATCCTCGATTCGCGTTGGCGCAGGCACCTTTCCATCAAAGACTTTTACAAGGTCGAGGAGTTCACCCAAGTTGCTGAGGTCGTATCCACCGAGTGCGACAGAGGCTTCAAGATCTGCGACTATGCCTCGGATTCCCTGAGGAAACCGATAGGAATACTCCTTCGCTATGGTCACATTGATCGGCAAGTCGATAGTCTCATGCTTGAGCAACTTGTCGACCGGCTGATAGCGGACCTGGAGCTTACGCCCCAAGGCCTTCTCGTAAAGCTTGACGAGCTCATTCATCGAAACAGTACTCGTAACCGTCGACATAATGCGCGGCCACTTGTCCAGCTCGAGCGCCAGGACTAGATACCTCGCAGCATCCGTCGTAAATGTCATGCTCATCTTCCCCTCTCCATCGCCCGGCAACACCGCCTGTCCATTCTCCGCGTCAACGCAGAAGCACAGGGGACGCAGTGAGCTCGGCACCCGGGGCATGCCAAAGTAATCCATGAACATGCCGGTGTAAATGTAGGTATACTCGAGCGTGCTTGCCTTGGCTAGCTCGCGCCGAGCGGCTAGGTGGAATCTTTTCTCTGGGTAGGGTAGGACGTCGTCTCCGACATCGTACTCGACATTGAACTCGGAGGGGATGAAACGCCTGACGCTGGCGCACCGGTCCGCGGCGCGGATGAGTCGCAGCTGAGCATTGCATGAGACATCCGAGTCCATGGGGAGAGCACAGACGACGACATTGACTCGGTTCTCCGTTAGCTGCTGCACCAGAGAGTCTTCTGATGAGTAGTCGGTCTGGATTACGGGCCGGTAGGCTTTGCTGGACAATGGTGAGAGGCGCTCAATGTTCAAGCTACTCTGCTGTCGTATGATTAGTATTGTACAACGTTACTAAGTCAACTTCCCAAGCGGCTTCGTACCTTTCTTGACGTGACGAGGACTTCGTACTTGCCACTCTCGACAAGAGCATCTGTGATGGTGCGCCCCAAGTCCCCTAAACCACCAGCGACCAGAACAATTGCCATGGTGATGGGAAGCTAATGCTGCTTCGACGTCCGACGACGGGCCAAGGTCGCCCGAGGAATGATCACTGAGCTCTGAAGATTCCTGCAATGAGCTGTCCTCAACCCAAGTGGTAGCAACCCAACCATGAATCCGCCATATTTGGATTATCACATGTTATCCCTCGTAGATCCCATTGGTCAATGGTAGGTATGAATCCTCGGACTTGGTATTTCCTATCGGAGCTTCTCCTGCCAAGCGCATATGTAGCTGCATATTATGTGACAAGACACTGTCGGGTTGGAGAGGCGGACGGTATAATGATGGAACAACTCATTGGTAAATGCCGATCCTGAATATGCGTCAGGATCCTTCCTTGACACGGTACCACTCGGGGTTTGTCCTCTTTGAATCTGACATTGCCTCTGCATTTTGCCGCCATTACATTAGAGAATGTCGCGGTGTCTGGCAAGGGGTCGTCGAGGAAGTATCGATACATTTACCAGATGACGCCAAGGCAGGAATGAAAAGGCGGCGACATACGTGTGCATGCCCCGCAGCGGCCTCTCATACCATATACAGTGGACACTCGAGGTAAGTTGTGAAGTTGTGAAAGAGGTTGTGTAACGGGAGCCATCGCCGTCGCGTCCATCTGGTGGGACCATCCCGCTGCCCAAAAGAGTTAGCGTGAGTAGACTCGTCCGTTTGAGTCTAAGTGACAGCAAGCAGAAACGGAACAACCAAGTCTTGTTCTGTCTATTGCAGACATCTACGCAAGCAGACATCAGCTTAAGATGGCCAAGTCAAGAGACGAGGTTGATATCATTGCATGATGTCCACAGTTGAAAGTGCACAGGAGCCGAAGTCAGGACTTTGGGCACCAACAAACAAATCCAACGTACCTTACGTAACCCTTGCTTACGTAACATCACCGGCTTGCGATGGGGTCCATCTCGAAAGAATACCATCACAATCGCATTGGGTCACCTGCCAAGGAGCACAACTTTAACGACGTCAACGGCTCATCAAGACTGCGGCTATGCCTCCCGGAACTTCTTGACGCCACGATCAAGAAGTACAGCGAGAAAGTCGCTGTGATTTGCGGAGACGCGGCGCTTACCTTTGGGGAGCTCGACGCGTTTTCCGATGGCTTCGCAAGAGCACTGCTGCGGCGAGGAATCTGCCATGGCGACCTTGTCGGGGTCGCGCTGGAGCGATGTGTCGAGCTTGTTCCGGTCTTGCTCGCCATCCTGAAGACGGGGGCTGCGTACGTTCCCATTGAACCAGCTCTGCCCGCAGAACGCATCAAACAGATGATGGACAATGCTTGCCCGAAGCTAGTCATCACTGGCCGTGACAAGGTCGATGCCTTGGCCACCGCAGAGCATGTGCGCTGCATGAGCATCGACGAGGTGCTCGGTACAAGCAGCGACATCGACCTGTCCGGCCAAAGTCGCGGTGATGATGTGACGCTCAGCAGCAACATCCTTACCGAGAACCTCGCGTATGTCATGTATACCTCGGGTTCGACTGGCCAGCCGAAAGGCTGCGAGATCACCCATGGCGCTCTCACAAACCTACTGCTATCGATGCAAGAGGAGCCCGGATGCGGCGACGGCGATCGTCTGCTAGCGATCACCACAGTGTCCTTCGACATGGCCGTTGTCGATTGGTTCCTGCCGCTCTTCACCGGAGCAACGATAGTCATGGCGCAGAGACATGAGTTGACCGACATGACCGGCCTCGTCGGACTCATGGAGCGTCACCAGATCACCATGATGCAGGGCACGCCCACGATCTGGCAAATGTTGCTGGATTCTGGGTGGCGCGGACAACCTCGACTCAAAAGGATCGTGAGTGCCGGCGAGGCGCTGCCCCGAGCGCTTGCGGATCGCCTTCTGGACTGCGGCGAAGCGGTCTGGAACCTGTACGGTGTGACCGAGGCAAGTGTGTATTCGACTGTCTGGAGGGTGTGCCGTGGCCAGGGCGTTGTCATCGGAAGCCCCATCGCAAATACCCATCTCTACGTACTCGATGATGACTTGTCACCGGTCCCTGTCGGCTGCAATGGCGAGCTGTGTATAGGAGGGCTCGGCGTCGGACGTGGCTATCGCAACAACGCTGAGCTCAGTTCCGCTCGGTTTCCCGGCAACCCCTTCCACCCGGGACTGATGTACCGGACCGGCGATGTCGCTCGCCTCGCGGCGTCTGGGACAGTGAGACACATGGGGCGCATGGATGGACAGGTCAAGATACGAGGACACAGAATCGAGCTGGGCGACATCGAGGCAGCTGCTACCGCACATGAGGACATAGCCGCTGCAGTTGTGGTCGGCCGTGACGACCAACTCGTCGCCTATTGTGTGCGAGAGATCAGGCACCTTGGGCATTCTGCGTCTGTGATTGAGGGAGCAGTCCGACCTGGTCTCGACCAACTGTTGCGCTCTTGGCTGTCCAAGCGACTGCCTGCTTACATGATGCCCGCGTTCTTCGTTGAGCTGCAGGCACTCCCAGTGTTGGTGAGCGGCAAAATCGACCGCAAGGCCCTCCCAGATCCTGTGGCTGCACCTCAGCCTAAGGTCGCCGGAATGTTGCCAGCCACTGAGTTGGAGAGGCAAATACTCGCAGTCTGGTCGAGCGTCCTTGGCCATGATCGTGTGAAGCTCCACGATAACTTCTTCGAGATCGGCGGGAACTCGCTACGAGTTGTCTACCTCCAGAAGGAGCTGGAGAGACTGCTGGGCCGCCCGGTCCCAACTGCCAAACTATTTGAACATTACACCATCAAGACATTGGCCGCATATCTGAGCGCTTCGCCCGACTCGGCGCACCCCGGATCAGAACCTACTCGCCATTTCCACGTGAGCGACCGGGATATAGCCGTCATATCCACGGCTTGTCGGCTGCCCGGTGGTATTGCTACTCCAGAGGACTTCTGGGAACTACTTGAGAGTGGCGGTGACGCTATCACTGACGTGCCTGACGGACGCTGGAACCGGAATGCCGACTCAAATGCTGAAGGCCAGTCGTACTGTCGTCGTGGCGGATTCATCCCCTCGATCCATTCATCGGACATATCCTTCTTCGGCATCTCACCGAAAGAGGCACGCAGACTCGATCCTTCGCAGTATATGCTGCTCGAGACATGTTGGGAAGGATTCGAGCGTGCCGGCTATACCAAAGAACAGCTCGGGGGTAGTCAGACTGGCGTATTCATCGGCACCAGCAACATCCCGGCTCATTCAAGTCTCAACCCAGGCGCAATTCGGGATCTGTCAGAGCTCGACGGGTACACGGTAACAGGCTCATCTGCTGGCACCTCGTCCGGCCGCATCTCGTACCATCTAGGTCTACAAGGCCCGGCCATGACGATAGACACCGCTTGCTCGTCCTCGCTCGTCGCTACTCACTTGGCCTGCACCTCCCTGCGTGAGGGCGAATGCGACATGGCCGTGGCCGGGGGCATACATCTAATGCTGAATCCCGGGCTGCACGCGGAATTCTCCCGTCTTCAGGGGATGTCACCGGATGGCCGCTGTCGGTCGTTCTCGGACGACACGCAAGGCACGGGGTGGGCAGAGGGCGCCGGCGTTGTCGTTCTGAAGCGGTTGTCTGATGCTCGCCGAGATGGGGATCGTATTCACGCCGTGATACGCGGCACCGCCGTCAATCATGACGGTCGCAGTGCCGGCCTAACCGTGCCCAGCGGCCCGGCCCAGCAACGCCTGGTTCGTACTGCCTTAACTGCGGCGCGACTTCAACCTAACGACATCGACTACGTTGAAGCTCACGGCACGGCGACGAAGCTGGGTGATCCCATCGAAGCAACGGCGCTAGGCGAGGTCTTTGGACCAAGCCGCGTCAATGGAGAACCTCTTTTGATCGGCACCGCCAAGTCTAACATCAGCCACACACAGGCTGCCAGTGGACTTGTTGGTTTACTCAAAGTGATGCTATCTCTGGAGCATGGTATTCTACCGAAGTCCTTGCACATTACGAAGCCTACAGGGGCGGTGGACTGGCAGCGCTCGAACATGGCCCTAGTGCTGGATAACACACAATGGGCGTCACAAGAGGGCCGACTACGTCGAGCTGGGGTTAGTGCGTTTGGGATTGGTGGCACCAATGCCCATATCATCGTGGAGGAACCACCCAAGCCAAGTACGACGCCTGACAATCTGAGGACAGCAGCTCAGCTACCTCGGGCTCTACCATTTCTCCTGTCAGGCGACACCGACGCGGCTCTGTGCATGCAGGCGGAGAAGCTCCACCGACATCTCAGCAGTCCAGACAATCTGGATAGCATGGGAGATGTTGCCTATTCGCTAGCGACCACACGTACCCAGTTTCGCCGGAGGTTGGTAATGACTGCGCGAGACAAGGCGGAGCTGCTGGAAGAGCTGGACTCGGCCGCCAGGGGAGATTCTCTCGCATTGCTCTCGAGTGGTGAAGCTCCAGATACTACTGGATTGGCTATGCTCTTCACTGGCCAAGGCGACCAGTGGCCAGGCATGGGCAAGGACCTTTGCGAAATCTACCCCATATTCGCGAAAACCATGCGCGAACTGGCTGCCTGGTTCGACAGCGAGCTAGAGGCACCGCTGCTCGACGTCATGTGGGCCGAACCAGGCACCGCGGCTGCTGCATTGCTACAGTGCACCGAGTTCGCGCAGCCGGCTCTGTTTGCTTTGGAAGTTGCGCTGTACCGGCTGTGGGAGAGCTGGGGCGTGACACCGGCCTTTGTCCTCGGCCATAGCCTAGGCGAGCTGGTGGCTGCTCACGTAGCGGGCGTCATGGACTCGCCTGATGCCTGCCGACTCGTCGCGGCGCGCGGTCGGCTAATGCAGGCTCTGTCTTGTGATAATCACAGCATGGTGTCGGTCGAAGCCAGTGCTGCTGAGGTGGCCCAAGGGGTTGAGGAGCTTGGTCACGGCGGCGAGGTGGATGTCGCTGCATATAACACGCCATTCCAAACGGTCATATCTGGAAATGGGGATTGCATCAAGATTCTGGCGAGGCACTTTGCTGCACAAGGCCGTAAAGCAAAGACGCTCGTAGTTGGACACGCCTTTCACTCACGCCACATGGACGGTATGCTAGAAGACTTCCGAGCCGTCGCTGAGACGGTACGGTTTAGGCCCGCCAAACTCCCAGTCATCAGTACCCTGGACGGCCGTCTCGTCGAGACAAACCGGCTAGGAAATGCCCAGTACTGGGTGGAGCAAGCCCGCGAGCCAGTCCGTTTCAGCGATGGCATCCGGGCGCTGGTCAGCCATGGTGCCAACACCTTCCTCGAAGTCGGACCAGATCAAGTGCTGTGCGGTATGGGCGCAGCATGTCTCGAAGGCACTGACGAGTCCGGGCTTGCTCTCTGGCTGCCGTCCCTCCGCCGTCGCAAGGACTCCGCCTCGATCCTTCAACACAGCGCTGCTCTGCTCCATATGCGCCACGTGCCTATTGACTGGCGGGCGTATTTCAGGCCGTTTGCTTGTGAGCGTATCCAGCTGCCAACCTACGCATTCCAACGCGAGTTCCATGTTCATCACGAGACGAAATCAGTTGATAGCTCTTCTACCAATGGCACTAGCCTTATGAACGATGCCGGATCCCTTAACGGCCACAGGAGTTCTACTGACAACACCATCCAGCGTGGCTCCCAAGACGGCAGAGGTGGCAACCAGTTCGCTGTTTCTTGGCAGGCAGTCGAGAAGGTCGATATCCATCCAAGGGGAAGCTGGGGTCTTCTGGTCCCAGCGGGTGTTTCCAAGTGGACAACGAGTGTCGCCGCTGCTCTATCACAAGCCGGCGTCCAACTGGTGCAAGTCGAGCATTTTCCGCCTGCTGAGAAACTTGACGGCATTATCAGCCTCTGGCATGCGACTGCAGACATCATCTCCCAGGCGCGGGGCGTGGTGTCCGAGGCGCTGGAACAATTACAGGCGGCTGCCCAGACACAGTGCACGACACCGCTGGTATGGATCACGCACCACGAGATAGGCACCGGCGACAAGTTGGATGACCACTCCATGAGACCCGGTCCCGGTTCGCTACTGTGGGGTCTGATGCGGACTGCCAGAAGCGAGCATCCAGAGCTAGACCTCCGCCTGGTGGACCTGGATCGGCAAGCAACAGGAGCCTCCATCGTATCGGCGGTCATGCTGGGAGGCGAAACCGAGTGTGCTGTACGGCGGAATCGAGTACTCGTCCCACGCTTACAACGTATCGGACCGGTTTCGCAGTCAACGTTGGCCAAACATGGTCTCGTCAGACCAGGCGGTGCAGTGCTGATAACAGGTGGCCTGGGGGATCTTGGAGCACGAGTGGCACGGTGGCTGGCAAGCGATCACGGTGTCCACGACCTGGTACTGATCTCTCGCCGTGGTATGGACAGTCCCGCCGCAGACGACTTGGTGGCCGGACTTTGCAGACTGGGTGCCAGAGTCACCGTTATAACCGGCGACGTGGCCGATGCGGAGTGTATCCGCTCGATTATGGCAATATTTAAAGAGGACCGGCCATTGCGCGGCATAGTCCACGCCGCTGGTGTCGTAGACTCAGGTGTGTTGTCATCCATGACGCCGCAGCGGTGCGAGACTACGATTGCGCCCAAGATGTACGGCGCCTGGAATCTGCATCAAGCCACTCAACACGTGGATATGGACCTCTTTATGATGTTCTCTTCCATCTCGGGAGTTATGGGCATGCCCGGGCTTGCCAACTATGCCGCTTCCAACAGCTTCCTCGACGCGCTGGCCCACTTTCGACGCGCCCAAGGCTTGCCGGCAACGTCGGTCGCATACGGTACCTGGGCGGGAGACGGGGGCATGGCCTCCAAGCTTGCATCAGCCACGCTTTCTCACCTTGCGCAGTACGGCCTTGATCCTCTGCCGCCTGATGAGGGACTCGACCTGTTCCGACAGGCTGTGGTCGGTGGACGTCCACTTACTATGGCAGCCGCCCTCGATCTAGGGCGGCTTCGGGTATATCTTGAAGATCAGCGCGGTGGTATACCCCCGCTTCTCCGCTCACTTCTTTCCCGAGACTCCCACGTGGCCAAGAGCTCCTCGCACGGCCGCCGTTCTTTACACGAGCTATTGAGCGAAGCTGAACCGCGGCAGCATGCCGGCATGGTTCTTGTCATGGTCCGGCAGGTAGTTGCCAAGGCGTTGGGCTTTACGCACGCTACGGATGTTGAGATTGACCGTCCTTTGAAAGATATCGGAATCGACTCCTTAACCGCGGTCCAGATGCGCAATCACCTAGCGACATTGACGGGTCTGAAACTCTCGGTCAATATCGTCTTCCTTCATCCGACCTTGAGGACGCTCAGCAGGTTTCTGTTGTCTGAACTACAGCAACAGGATACGCTGTCCAACGGTACGACTTCTACAAGTCAATTCAACATAAGCGCGATCCGCAGAGGTTGCCTTGATCGGAGTATCACGTTCGACAGTCCACCGGCGAAGTGCGCCCCGAGATCCGTGCTACTCACAGGCGCTACCGGTTTTGTCGGTGCATTTATCCTGCATGAGCTCCTCAAACAGGACATACACACATTGTGTCTCGTGCGTGCAGACTCTGTCGACAATGCTGAGAAGCGACTGTCTCGTACTTTGCAGGAATACGGTCTCTGGGAGCCGCAGTTCGCTTCCCTGATCAAACCGCTGGTTGGTGACACGGCACAGCACATGCTTGGCCTAAGTCACAAAGCCTTCGACGACCTGGCAAGCAACGTGGACGCCGTCTGTCACTCGGGCGCACTTGTCGACTGGCTGCGTCCGCTGGACGACTACGTCGGTCCCAACATCGTCAGCGCCCACGAGATCCTGCGCCTGGCCTCTCGAGGCCGCCCCAAGGCAATTCACCTCGTATCCACCATCTCCACGCTGCCCAAGCACATGGGACTGGACCTGACAGAGGCGGACTTCGAGTACGGCTACGGGACTTCCAAGTACGTCGCCGAGCAGCTGGTGGCCGCGGCTAGGTGGCGCGGCGCCGGTGCATCCGTCTACCGCCTGCCGTACGTCACAGCCTCGACCGCGACGGGCCATTTCCGGCGCGACCGCGGCGACTTCTTGCACAATTTCCTCGCGGGGAGCCTCGAGATGGGCGCGTTTCCCTCGGTCCGCGCCGACATGTCGGCCGTGCTGCCCGTCGATTACCTGGCCGGGACGATTGTCGCGATGATGACGCGGGATGTCCACCGCCGGCTAGGCGGCGACTTCGACTTTCTGAGCACGCGCGCGCCGACCTGCGACGAGTTCTTCCGGCTGATGAGCGATGGGAGGCCGTGCGAGATACTTGATTTTGGGATGTGGAAGCAGAGGGCCATGGAGCATGCGGCTACCCATCCGGCTAGTGCCCTTGGCCGCATCGCCGCCGTACTGGACTGCTACACGGACGAGACCGTGACCAGCATGTTTGAGGGTTTGCCTGTGGGCAAGAATGTCCTTGGCGGGGATGATTGTCCCGCGCCAGCCCTCAATGACGACTTCGTCAAGGTGTACTTGGATCGTATCGGAAGTCAGTGCGGTAACTGGGGCGTCACCTACTAGATATCGCTGTAACATGGACCTCGAGAAAGCAGTCTAAACTTCGTCCTTATGCTACTGTTACCAAGTGTTTTAACATCACTACCAGAAACTAAGTATTCTGTTTTCGTGTCGTTCCACTCTGGACATATGGAGACCCCGACACCTTCATAGTTCTAATGCCTTGGCTATCCTTTCCAACCCAGTCGCCAGGATATACATCGGCTGAGCAAAGACAATGCGAAAGTACCCTGGAGACTCACTCCCACACTCATCTCCATCTATGAGATACACCTTTTCCTCAATGAGCCGCTCGTTAATCTCCAGATTGATGTCGGAGTATGCTCGCAGCTGCTCCAGGTCAACCACATTAAGATCATCATCGCCACTTCGCGACGCACCATTTTCATTACTCGTACTTCCATTCTGACCACTACCCACCCCCTTCCGTCTCCGTCGTAACCACACGGCGCCCAAGTTCGCCCACACGAACAACCCCGCATTCGTGCCCTCATGGAACGGCACCGCATTCTCCTCCAGAAATGAAGCGACCACGGCGTAGTTCTCCGCCAACCGCCTGCGGTTCTCGGCCACAAACGCGGCGACCCACTCCTCGTCCTCGAGCACCAGACACGCCGCGTAGTCCAGAAACGCAGCCGGGTAGCGGTACGGCGCGTGGGCGTCGAGGGCAGCCACGAGGGCCGGGTTCCCGGGCGACACGACGCAGCCGATGCGCAGGCCGTTGCAGCCAAAGTCCTTGCTCAGCCCCCAGAGGACGTGTACCAGCGCCGGGTCGATGACGCCCTCGGTATCGATGGCGAGCGCCGACGTGAACCCGCAAGCCGCCGCCGCCGCCCGGGAGGAGTCGCGAGGGTTCGCGAAGACGCTGAGGGCGTAGACCTCGTCCACGAGCAGGTGGAGGCGGTACCGCTGGCACAGCCGCATCAGGGACACGAGGACCTCGCGCGGGTAGCACCTCCCCAGCGGGTTGTGCGGGGAGCAGAGCAGGATGGCGCGGACGCGCTGGGAGCGGGAGCGGGCCGCGAGGATGGCGGATTCGTAGGCGGACACGGCGGCGAGGCCCATCGGGTCGCACCCTTTGCCGAAGGTGACGGGTATGATCCTTACCTTGGCCCGGTCGCCGACTTCGGCGGGGAAGGCGCCGTAGTACGGCCTCCCCAGGAGGAAGGCGTCGCCCGGGTCGCCGAGCTCGAAGGCGCAGCGCTCGAGAGAGCCCGTCACGCCGGAGGAGACGCTGATGTGCCCCGGCAGGATCGGGGTGGCGGGGGAGAAGAAGGTGTTGATGAAGCGGGCTAGGGCGGATCGCAGCCTCTTGCTGCCGTTGGGCCCTTCGCCGTACGACAGGGCGGTCGGCTCCGGGTGGAAATTCTGCGAGATGTGCTCGAGCAGCTCGCGCTGCATCAGGGAGTTCTCGGCTATCCCGAGGTTGACAAAGCCCGTCGCGTTCAGCTTCGAGCAGTACGGGCTCGCCATAACGTCCCATGTGAGCTCTTGGTGGCGGTGCGAGGCCGCGGTGCCTCGTGCTGATAGCATCTTGATTTATTTCGAGTTGGCTTGAACCCGAGCGATGCAATGGGTCAACCTGTCACAAAGTCACCGTGCCGTGACCGATCATTGTGTATTTTTACGCTGCCGGGGACCTATATACTCATCCAATGAAGTCTCATATGTAGAACATGCAACTGACGCTTCACAGCGCATATCAACCAGTAAGGGGCCATCAATGCTCTGTACAGCACGCAACAGCCAGTAACGGGGGGGCACCCATTCTGGCTCTTTTTGTCAAACGTAAACAACGTTGATGATAGCCGTCACTACCAATCAGTATGCAGCTAGCTCGAGCGTCGTCGAGGCGTCCCAAGCGCGCCTTGCGGCAGCATGCACGCAGTTGCCACTGGCACGTAGACCTAGATAAAATCGGCCGTGCCGACTGCTGACCTGCATAACAAGAACACCGTCCATCTCTGGTGCGCAAGATCGGTCTATGCGAGTGATCACTGCATGCCGCCACCGATCGATTCATCATCACAAGTACCCGGCATGGCTAAGGGCGGATACTCGCATCAGAAGCTCGGAAAGTGAGGAACTTGGCAGCCTCGGTAGTCAATCAATAACACAGCTACGACACAGCTACGAGGTAGAGACGCCAACAACAGAGGTATTACTCCTGGGATATGCCTAAACTTGGAAGGTGTCACCGCCGACTTGGACCCCGACGCTGTTTTCGGTGACCGGGAAAAGATCACAGCCCCCTTAGCTCCGAAAAGTGCCCGAACCAAGAACTGTGCGCCGAAGACGTACCTGTACTTGCTGATTTGCAGCTCTAGTTTACCAAGCTAAATCATGCCGCTTCGCCGTCGTGGTATGGTTGTGATGTAGCCGAGCAGCGGGAAGCACCCGGAAGTATAGCACTTGGAGGGTGCATGCCCATCTAGCCCGAGTTCCACCGTGGGCATGTCCCGCGAAGCACATGAGCGCTACAGAGTAGAAACACATTTCTTCGTTTTCGGACCCTTGGCTTTTTTTTTTAATTTTTTTTTTACGAGAAGACCGAGGAGCCGGGCTAGCTTCGAGTGCCCTCGCCCTGCGCCAAGGATGATGAATAAGTTACCCTTAGAGGGCTGTGATGAGGAACTATACGAACACGAGGACTCAAAACGGTCAGAGGAGAAACAGCGGATACACGCACATTTCAAGTCTGAGGAAGATACAAATTGCAATACCAGGGAATTGCTTCAAATCTACCTGTTATTGCACTTCGCTGTGATCGTAGGCCTCTTGGCAATAGTCACGTTCTTAACAAGCTCAACGTATTGACTATGAGGACAGCTTCCCGTCACTCAACATCCAGCATGACGAACTGGTAGCATGCTCAAGTGAACATGCCCTCAGTTCGGACTTCTGATATCCCTTAAGAACATCTCCAACTGTCAATTCCAGCTGTCTATCCGCATCAACAATTAGAGCGAACACATCCCTCACATCCCTCAGCAGACCGCCAGCAGTTTCCGCATTGATGAACCGCGCGTCGTGGTATACCGCCCACTTGATACCATCGCCAAAGATATCGACGTTGATTCCGAAGGGGTCGTCACACATAGACCAGGATCTGACGAACTCTAGACCCAATCTCTGACCGAGCAGGTTGAGGGGCTGAACGTTGATGTTCATGTTGACGGAGTGTCGCAGGACAGGCTTCAGCTCGTGCATCTCTCTGAGCTCGAGCCAGCCCAGGTGCTCAAAGGGCAGTTTCTTGTTCTGGAACTCCTGGCTGGCGCGGAGCAGGTCGCTGACGAGTTGGGACTGCTCGATGTGGATGCGGACTGGGAGGAATGTGGTTGTTGGACCGATCTGATACCGGTGTCGCTGTTAGTTAGTTATCATTGACCTGGCTATTGTAGGAGACGAGGTAGTAGTATCGTTTCATAGATTGGGACCTACCAGATCTTGTATACCCTCAACAGGCAGGTTTCTGCCGGACCGATCGGAGTATAGAATGACATCTGCACACTGGAGCCTGCCGGCAATGGCGATAGCAGCTGCAACTTCCATAATCGTCGGCATGGTCGCCTCTGTTCCGCGTCGCTCGGGCATCTTCGTGATCACAGAGATCTCCGTAATATTCAAGTCAAATAGCTTCACGCCCGGAGGGAACGTGAGCAGAGACTTCGTAGCAGCCACTGCAAGGTGAGTGGTCCAAAACTCTAGGGCTGCCGTCTTATCCGCTCCTGTGATGTGCTGGATGAATTGGTTCATTGCTGGTCGCGCCCGACTGACCGTCCCATCCCGGAAGTAGTCTCGCTCGAGCTCGTCGAACAGCATCGCCAGCGAGAAGGCATCGTAAATGATGTGCTGCATGGTCATGACGAAGTATCTCTCGCCAGAACCGGGCGTTTGAACGACTGCTAATCGTACAAGTTCGTCCCCGAAGCCCATAATGCGCGATTTGTCCTTTTCCAGATAGTCCTCGAGACGCTCTGCATCTTGCCATTTCGGAAGCCAGGATTCTGCGTCAAGAACAACTTGGAAGATCCCCGTGGCTGAGAGGATCAACCGGGTGCGCAGTGACTGGTGACGACGGACAGCAGTGTCCCAGGCTGTGCGAAACCTCTCCAAGTCCAGGGAAGGCGGCAACTTGTACACCTGTTGAGATTGCCAGTGCCATGGGCCCGCGATGTCTCTCTCATATTCCGGGTATCCGGTGACATAGTGTATCTGCATCGCTGAACAGGGGTAAATGTCTTCCACTCCTTCACTGGGCACGCGACATTGCAATGCGGCTTCTCCCCGCAATGAAGAGGCGTCCAGGTGCGTTACAAGGGAGAAAGGTGGAACGCTGGCTGTCATGGTTGCCTCTGTGGCTGTTGAGGCTAGTTGCCTGAGCGAAGGAGCGCCGGCGATCCCGGAGACGGTCAGTGTCAGTCCATGTTGCCGAGCGATAGACACCATCCGCATGGCGAGCAGACTGTCACCGCCTAGTCGATGGAAACTGTCGTCAAGATCCACAGCGGAAGGGTCAAGACTAAAGGCCTCTGCCAAAACATTGACGACTTGTGCCTCGTGACCAGGGAGTTCATGTTGCAAGGTGCCGTTGGTTGCTGAAGTTGTTCCAGGCGAAGCGATGAATCCTGAAAGCAGTTTGAGTGGCAGTGATGCAACAAGTTGTCGCAGCTTTTTCCGATCTATTTTCCTAGAAACCGTATATGGGAAGCTTCTCATCGGGATCCACACTGAAGGAATGGCATAGGACGGAAGGACAAGCTTCAGACTCGACTCAACTGCTTCTACGAGGGCAGAAAAGCTAGCTCGAGCAGCAGCTGAGGTAGCCTGGACGGGCACTTCACTGTCCTCCCAATCGAGATACCCGAGACACTCGCAGTTGCCAATCTGAAAAGAGAGGAACGCAACAAGTTGCTTAGATTGCAATCCTGCGAGCTCGATCGCTTCGACGACGATGTGTTTCGCGCTGACGCCATCCAACGTCGGGAGACACGCACTGAGCTTCTTCTCGACTTCCTCAAGTTCCAGCCTTTGCCCTCTGATCTTGACCTGGTTGTCGATCCTCCCGGCATAGCAGACCGCCCCATTGCTCATATATCTCGCCAAATCACCTGTCCGGTAAAGTCGACGGTGACTGTGCAAGTCATCGCAAGCCGGCATCCACGCCGGTCTTTCGATGAACTGTGCTGCCGTCTTCTCAGCATCGCCGAGATACCCACGGCCAACGACGGGGCCCTCAATCACCAGCTCCCCGACCTCACCGACGTCGGCAAGCTGTCCGCAGTTGCCCTGTTTCACGATCCATCCTCGACTCCCTACCGGGCGGCCGATCTCTCCGGGAGCGACTTCAAGGGAGGAGCAATCCTTCATATAGCAGATGACGCAGCACTCCGTCGGGCCATATACCAGGATCAAGTTCACCCTTTTGGCCCATTTCTCGATCATTGAGCTCGGGACGCTCTCTCCGCCTAGGATCAAAGTCCTCAGCGTCGGCACCTTCTCCAGTTCAAGAATGTTGGCAAGTGACGGCGTGATCTTGACGGAGTTGACACCCATCCTGCACACCGCACCGATCAGGTCGTTATCCCGCTCCCAGTCTGACGGGATACAGACAGTCCCGCCATAGAGCAGAGTTGGGAATATGTCAGAGATGAAGGCATCAAACGCGTACGACGCAAACTGCAGAGCTCTGCGCTGGCCGTCGCAGCCCATGCGCTCTCCGGCGTAGACGCAGGTCGTTGCCAGCTGAGAGTGTTCGATGACGACGCCTTTTGGAACACCCGTCGAGCCAGAGGTAAAGATCATATACGCAGCGTTGCTCGTGTTCAACACAGGCTTTGGACTCCCGCTGAGCTCCAATCGTCCCAGATCCTCAACTGCACGAGCGTCCACGACCAGCGTCCTCTTCACCAAGCCACCGCAGACCTCGAGCCCTCTAGTCGACGCAAGTGCAAAGCGCGCCCCTATCTGTTCCAAGATCCCCTGGTTACGACCGACCGGCTGAGACACGTCCAGCGCGAGGAAAGCCCCGCCGGCTTTCATGACCGCCAGCATGCCGACCACGGCCCATAGCGACTTCTCGAAGAACAGCGGCACCACGTCCTCCGGTCCGATGCCCTCTGCCTGCAGCTGCCTCGCCAGCCGCGACGAGACGTCGCTCAGTTCACGGTAGGTGAGGCTCCCGTCCCACGAGCACAGCGCCTGCGACGAGGGATGCAGCCCGGACCGGGCGTCGACGAGGTCGTGGACGAAGTCGGCGACTGCTGGGGGGACGCGGGGATACCACTTGAGGATGGCGTCCCGAGCTCTCGCTGTGGCTGCTTCATCGTCGGTGACCATGATGGTGCAAGGCCGATCAGTGTCCGGCTGTCGCGGATGACGAACGGCGTGTGCGGGCGTTCGCCTCAGTGGAGGGCGATATAACTTGCCTTAGGCGTTAGGCTCGGGAATTTGTTCCCTACCAGAGGCCTTGCTTTGCTGTATGAGGTGTAGCCTACGGGAATCTGCCTGATTTGGCGATTCTTGACCGGCAGCTGGACATCAAGCAGACCGATATGGAGTCCCGTACCGGTCCTCCCCTTCCATGTCCGATCCTTGCTGTGTTGACTACTGGCCATGGGCCTGATCAGCAGGATCACCATTGGGGATCTTCCAAACCGATTTGGTCTCTTTAAGTCCGAGAAGACCTGCTTGGCAGACAACATATCTGCTGACGACATGTAACCCTTCTTGCCAACGACTGAACGTCCAGCCTATCGCGGACTCGACTTGTGACAGCAGCGTCGTAGCGATGCGTGTGACGAGACAAGAAAGGAGGGACAGCACGCAGGGCACATCACACATCTAAGCCGCAGCAGTCCATCTGACATATTGCTTACCCGCCTTTACCTTGGTGTCGTGACGTTGTAAGGGAGTGAGGGTCAACAAGAGGCATTCTGACATTACATCAAATAAAAGTAGTCTAGCCTTTTCAGGTTAGCATATTCTGGGTCTGACGGACCGTATTGACTGACCGTTTCTGCGGGCAATAAACGCTCATTACGCATTCAACGGAGGGGACCTTTCGTCGCACATTGGCGCCGCCGTAGTTGTTGGTCAGAGAATGGTCAAGTAGGGCGGTCATAGTGACCTCTCCAATTGTCGGCCCAACGCCAGAGAGGCTGGCTGGGGCGTGGTAAATAATCGTTGTATCTGCAAACGTCGCTTCCGTAGCCGTTCTTGCTGCAACGCGCAGCTGGTTTAGATTCATGTCCAAGCCTGAGCAAGGACTGTGTGAGGCAGTAGATAGCAAACAATCTAATCTAAGAGGCGGGCTAGATAAGACTCGGGGTGAGTACCGACCCAGTATAGGTCCTCTAGGTTATCATTAAACTCAAGGCTATGGTAAAAACGGGTATTCGAATAGGTTATCGCAGCGAAAAACACGTCGCAACCAACCTCCGCGTCCTAGCTACTAGCATAGCAGCAAACCCCTATTTCGGCCCATGAGCAGCGTCAGACCGTGGCTGCTCAGCCGCATCATCACCGGCGCCCGGAGCGAGACCAGGGGCAACACTGGGACCACCAGCTACAGGAGCGACGGCAGCATGATGCCGGCCAGGAGGAGCCCGACTCCCGCCAGGTGACTTGGCTCTCCCAAGCGCCCCCTTGCCCACAATCTTCTCGGTCCAGTTCCACGGTTCGCCCTGCTTCTCGGTGGCTTTGCCCGCCTTGTCCTTGCCGTTGCCGTCGCCGCCGCCGTCCTCATCGCTATCGACCTCCTCCCCGCTATCGTCCCAGTCCTGCTCGCTCCAGCCAACCGAATCCATCCGATCATACGGTGGCCGTTGCTGCTGTTGCTGCTGCTGCTGCTGCTGCTCGCCACCTCCATCACCAACAGTAAAGTCTATCCTCGGCGACGACTGCGGGAGCTCCGAGACCTTATCCATGTCCTCCCTATCCTCGCTCGCCGTGCGGTCGGTCGGAAGGCCGGGAGTCTCGCCCTCCTTTCCCCTCGCACTTCCAACTTGCCGGTGATCCGAAGAAGCAGAAGCATCCCCCCGTCCCCTCACCTTCCCATCATCACCACCCTGTTGCTGCATGATCCCCAATCCCCCCTCCCCGGCCGCCCTCTCCGTCTCCTGGCCCGTCTCGTCCGGCCCCTCGGCCAGCGGCCTCGCCCTCTCGCCCCCGCCCTCCTCCTCGTCCCTCGTCCTCGCCGTGGCCGAGTCGCTAAAGTGCGCCTCGACGAGGTGCTTGACGACGGGCCACCCGAAGGCGTTGGCGAACATGCGCCTCACGATCAGGTTGTTGTGCGCGTCGGGCTCGAGCTTCACCAGCACCTTGCGCCACGACAGGTCCCGGTGGTAGGCCCGCGCGATCTTCTCCTCGACGCGCATCTGCGACGAGTCGACCACCTCGTCCGGGTCCTTGTCCGGGTTCGTGTGCGCCGTGTCGTCGTAGTCTTGCTTCGAGAGGGAGGAGTCGGCGTGGCCCGGCAGACCGGGGGAGGGGAACGGGGAGGAGGAGGTGTTGGTCTGCCCGCTCGAGGTTGAGGACGTGGTGCGGGTCTGGGACCTCCGGCGCAGACCCATGCCCATGCCGGCACCCGTGGAGCGGCGCTTGAGGGGCGGGGGCGGGATGTCGGAGGGATGGTAGATGCGGTCGTGGAAGATGGTGCGGGGGCGCTTGGAAGGGTCGATGATGTATTCCACTGTGGGGAGCTGGGGGTTTAGGAGGTCGCTGGCCGATTCGAAGAAGGAGGTGCGCGGTGGCGCCGAGGGACTGTCCGAGTCGCTGGTTGCGCCGCCGTTGCCGGTGGTTACTTTGGTCTGGGAGGAGGCGGCGGATGGGGTTGCCGATGGGTCGTCGAAGTTGATTGTCTGGCTGCGACGGTATATCTTGTTCTGTTTCTGGCTAGGCGGCGCAGGCTCCTTGTTGTCTATCCTGAAAAGGTTGAAGAGGCCGGATAAGGTGCCGTTGCTGTTGTTCGTTCTCGAAGTGTACTGCGTACCTTGGGTTTTGTTCTCGCGGAAGGGAAGGGTGACGGAGCGGAGGCTCTGGCTGTCGTCCTGCCGCGTAGCATCGGTTGGTGGCTGAGGGACTTCGTGAGAGTCTTCACTTGCAGAGGCAGCATCATCATCAGTGCCCTTCCCATCCTCTGCCCCGTTTGGCGCCCACGGTCGGATCCTAGGAGTAGTGACATTGGCACCTGTGATCTCGGCCCAGCCAGTGCGGACCACCGTCTCGACAAGGCCGGCCTCGCGTCGGGCCTTCTCGACCCGCTCCAGACCCTGCCAGTCTAGGAACAGCAGACAGCTCGTACGCAGAGGCACAATCCCGTCGTTGACGACGTTCGAGTAGACGGTCCTGTTGCGGAACTTCTTCAGCGCAATGTGAGCAGGTCCTGTCGGCAGGATCCGGAGCAGAGGCTTTGACTCGGGTTGCGTGTCACCATACACGCGTTTATGTGCGTTCTCGCCCAGGTTGCTGACGATGGCCCCCCAACCGCTCCTTGCGATCGTAGGTGCTCTCCACGTCAGACCAAGGTCCTGGCCTGTCCGGCCGACGAGCCCAAAGTCCAGTGCAAACCTCACGTATAGCGGGTTCTCGTGGTTGAGCCCGAGGAAGGGCGAGGCTAGAGCGATGAAATTGACAGGTTCTATAAGGTCGAAGAACTGCGGCGAGTGTTTCTGGATGTACGCGACAGCATATGTCTGCACCAGTCCTCCTAGCGAGTGGGCAATGAAGCTGATCTTGGCAATCTTGTAGAGTCGCCTCGACTGATTGCTATCTGGCGGGACTTTGTGCGTGGTACTGTGCTTATGGGCGGGCTTTGTGCCGTTGGGACGATCCGGCGTATCGTGCGGTGCCCCAAAGAGCGAGTGAGAGACAGCCTCTGAAGCTGCCTTGCCAGTCGGTAGGAATGGCTGGTCGGGATATGTCATGGACAGGACAAAGCGGGCAAGACGCTTGCCGAGATACTTGATGCCGCGTTCCGTGCGAGTCGCATTTCCATTAAACCCGCGCACTATGACCTCTTCGTCCTCGTCAGCGCCGCCATCGTCGCCTTCCTGGCCCGTGTCGTCGTCTTTGCCGGAGGCTTTCCTCCTGGCTTCTCGCTCTCTTGCCCTTCTCACTTTTGCGTCCTTCTTCGCCTGCTTGACCCCGGCGTCGATGCTCTCCTTCAGGAACAGCATATCCGCGCCGAGATTGCTGTGCAAGCCGTGCGTGAGCACCACCAGATGCACCTTCTTCGGCTTGCCTGGTTTGTTCGCCATCTCCTCCAGCTTGCCCCGACTAGCGACGGGCTGCGACCCGCCCTCCTCGCCATCAGTATGGTGGTGGTGCTTGTGATGTTTTCCATGCTCGTCCTCGGCGCCCGGCAACCTCGGAGTGTCCCACAAGCTGGCCGTGTCCTCGACCTTCAACTTGATCGCGCGAGAAAACACGCCCTTGACCGGCAACGCCTTGTCTTTCGCTGCAAGGCTCGCTTGGTAGTCGCTAACCCTCCCGGGTTGCGGCACCTGCGCCTGGCCCCCTATGACAGGCACCGCCGTGTTGAGGTTGAGGCTCTTCTCGTCCCTCGCGACCAGCACCTCGAAGTGCACCGCGGCCGAAGTCGAGAATATGACCTGGCTGGTGCACTCTATTATCCAACTGCAGCTCTCGCCGTCGTGTTCCGGTCCGTTCCCGAAGTATCCGGCTTTTGTCCCGGCTCCTGCGCTCTGCCGTATGTTATCCGGCACCACCAAGTGGCACGTCCACGTCCCGCCAGCCTTGAGCATGGGCTCGAATTCCGGAACGCCATATCGTCGGGGGTTCTGGAACTTCTCGTTCGGATCGAAGTTCGAAGGGTACGCGGCGACCGACAGCGTGTAAGGGCCGTGGACGAAGGCGGCGCGCAGAGCAATGGCGCAGGTGTTGCGGATGCGCAGGTAGAGGAACTCGGGGGAAGGGAGGATTCGGTCGGCCGATGGCGTATAGGTTACTGTGTAGCGGACGACTTCGCCGATCTTGACGCTGCCCACTTGGTGCAGGAGCAGCATGTTGGAGGTTCTGCCGTTGTCACAGGAGAACATGCACGCTCCCTCGCGTGTGGGAGGAAGACTTGGGATTTCGGACGGGACGAAGGTTGTGATGTCACATCACGGACCAGCCGTAATTGCGGGACTGTGCCTGACGAGGTACCGAGACGTTGGGGCGGACGGCAGGGGTTGAGCTTAGTTGCGAAGTATGTCTAAACAGACAGGTCATGAAGTAGGAATACACTGTGAACATCATATCCATGGTGCCAGTTATCTGACATGGATGGCCGGTAGGGCTGTATCCAAAAGGGTGTCTGGCTGCACTGCACAGTCCATTGATGACTAATTTAACTTATCCGATGTTCTACCTCCGACCCGACTTCCACAATGCAGTGCATTCCAGCGGGCCGCGCCGAGGAGTGAAGAAAACCGAACGTCACTTCACTGGAAAAAGTTCCGCGTAGCCAGGCATACGCCCCCTGGCGCATACAAGGCTTGTGATGCCAGCGGAGCACCTATTGAGTTCAGTTTCAGGCGAATTAGCCGACGGGTCAACATCAAAAACATTTTTGCTGGCCGTAACACTTCCTGGCGTTATGACTCTCATGCACGCCCCCTTAGTCTAAGTCCAGGTAGTCTCACATATCACACATTAAGTCGAGAAATTGCTGTTCTGGCCGCCGAATTGGCTGGCGCGTGTTGCCATTCTCAGCGGCGTCGAAAGTGAGGCGTACTAGACTTAGTCACTGTCGTGTACTTGGTACCACTTCTCCGAACGTAGACAAGTCAGAGGCTGCTAACATAGGCACGATCAAAGCAGGTTCCTTCATCCGAGTTCGAAAGGATGATGACCTAGTCACCATTCTCTGTCCTCTCTGGCTTCGATGCAGCTGGTGAAACGTGCCTCCAAGTTCCCCTCGACGGATCCTGATGCCCAGGGGAGTTGGGTCCTACGACGTGTGGCGCCCATCAAAATGGTCCCTTGTTTCCATGCGTCTCAGCGCGGCATGGTCATAAATAATCGGTTTTCGGCATAGTGCAATTCACCTTCACTCTCCTGCATTACAGAGAGCATTCCGCCATCTATCTGGTCGGTGTCGCTTTCTACGCACCTAAGGCACCAGAGCGATGATGGCCGTGACACGAGCACACAAGTTGTCTCGCCCATTGAAGACCATAGCCAGAGTTGAAGTCAAGAGTGGACTCTATCTGGCAATTTTTGGCACCGAAGCAAGCTCAGTAACGCCAGCACCCGTCCTTACGTGGAACCCACGGCGTCGTGGGTACCCAGTACCAACTCGGAAGAAAGGCAGCCATCTGAGGGAGTTCGAACCGCTTCTCCCGGAGCACCTGTAGCATCTCGTTCATCCTCATGAGCTCATAGCTGTGGTCGTTCCATCCATGCCACTTGGGAAACGGCTTCTCGTGGGCGCTGTTTTCGTTGGGCATGTTGAAGTCAGCAAACAGATCCCCTCTATACAACTACCAAACCCCCTGAGGGAGCCACATAGGCGTGGCGTTCCTTACAGTCTGACAGACCCATCTGCTTGCGTCACTCGGAAGCCGCGGCCGTGCTCCTCAATGTGCGCCATCATGCCCGCTCGCGTATATTTCCTGTTCGGCAGACCCCACGCGGGGTAGGGGTCGCCAATACCCCGGGGGCGTACATTGGGGTCCTTGACGGTGTAGTCCCAGCCCTGAGCCGCACAAGCCCTGCACAGATGTCCCTCTTCCTAGCTATCGCTGAGCCCGTTGTAGTACGGCATCTGCAGTGCAGCGACAAAGCTCATAAGGGGCGGCTCATTACCATTGCCATACGCCACGCCTTTGCCGCGATAATCGAACTTATCAGCAAGCGCATAGCTGTCGAAGGCATACCGGGGCTGGCTGCACACTCCCTCTCCCAGGCTGCCATAGTACCCGGGGAGCACGCAGATATGCGGGATGTCGGCCGCCAGGGCTTCTTCCTCGAGCTGGCTCTGCACGATGCCTGGCGTCCAACCAATGCACCAGTGGTCGTAACACAACCGACATCCCGTGACCAGGTACAGCACGTCGCCATAATGCCGGCAATTCCATTGTCTGCAGCGGGTATCGCTGATGCAGGATGCCAGTTGTGCGAAGGTGAAGAAACGGCATCGGAGATAGAGAATGGTCCCGAGTAGCCTGGGACAGTTCGCTACTGCTTCGAAGCACTGCAGAGACAAGACCGCTCGCCTGCAGACGACGCTGGTGCCGGCGAATGCCACGACCGAGCAAGGCTCGAGAAGTGACAGAATCTGGTGTAAGAGCTCCCGCGGGAGATGCTCCAAGAAGGCACTTCCTCCAGACGATGCAGACGTGCTGCCGCAAATGTCGAGGTGGAAGCGGAACTGCCGGATGGGATTGATGTTGGGGTACGGCAACACCCAGTCGCCCGCGAAAAGCCCAGCTCGAGGCGTGCGGAACGTGTACTCGTCAAAGTCCGTGATCAGTGTCCGGTCCCTGACGCAAATTCGCTCTGCCAGGGACGGCGGCTTATCGAAGTAGTCTGGATCGTAATCATCTGATGGAAAGCCGTTCATGCTGGAAAGGGTGAGGTTTGCAAAGGTGTGTAAGGTGAACCGAGGGTGCATGGGATATATGCAGATGTGGCTGTGGCTGAGCAGCTAACTGAAATATTGAAGCCAACGCAACCCCTGATTTTAAGCAAACACATTTAGTGCGAGTCAACATCGGCCGCCCACCAAGCACAGCTGCAGTAAGCTTCTTCCCCACGTTGCTGCAGTATGTTATCACTGCTTCACCTGAGTTACAAGTGTTGGGTGCATCAGGGGTGTCAGCCGGATGGTCGCTCTCGCTAACCTCAAGCTTGAGCATATCGCAGCATCCTTGATCGTAGATGCCAGCCAATTCTTCGACATCGAACCGTCCTAGGAGTGGCCAAACCTGATCTCACTTGTGCTTGTTTCAAAAGGCACTTGCGCCCGACGAGAATGCAACCGAGATCCGAGCCATGCTCCAGGCAGCGGTGGCAGCGGAAATAAGGATGCCACGACTGGAAACAATGGGCATTTGGAACGGAAGAAAGGGGCTGGCGGCGCTCCTCAAGTATCAGGCGTTCCGCAATACACGGCAAGCTAGAATTACTTGGAGAGGCACGTGGGAACTGACCGTGGAACCATTCGTGATCAAGGCTTGAGAAGCCGTCATGCAACAGTATAACGGTTGGAGACTCGATGTGGTCCACGAGCGGCTGGATGGAGCTGCTATCAAGTCTCACGCTGATGCAATTCACTACCTTTAGGTTTTCAGGCCAGGTCATCCGGCCCGTCTAGTTGCAGAAGATTCGGATAGAGTGCCGACCGGGTAATACGAAGTAAGGGTAGTGTTAAGCAGTGCGTATGATTATCTCGCTGACTTTTATCTTAGGTAAGTCCTACTATGACCCAGGTATCGTTCTTCATCTGCCTAGCCCCTTGCGTTATGCGTATTTCCAAACTCAGAGTCCTGGGGCCTCGTTCTACGCCAATGACAGTATTTCGCATGTTAGCGTGGGAACAAGACATGATGATCGTCTCCTCGCCTTGCCATCGTCCAATCGTCCGCTCGTACGCTTTAGCATGCGTGATTCTACCATAAGTGCAATTGACGCAGTTTGAATCCCTCAGCTACACCCTCCCCCACACACCCTGAGGTGTTCTGATCTTCGACACCACGGCAAGCGCCGCACCCACCAGCGTAAACACCCCCCCAAACACAGACACCTCGGTAAACCCACCGAACCTCTCCACCAATGCACCCGTGACCGGCGGCCCGACCAGCGCCGCCAGCGACGCGATCGCCATGCCCTGGCCCATCCACGTGCCCATGTCCTCGAGGCTGTCGGGGCACATGGACAGCGCCACCGTCGCGCCGGACACGATGGCGCCCGAGGTGAACCCGAAGAAGACGGAAAATACCACGATCCCGGCGGTGCCGCCAACCCGGGGCCAGACGAGGACCAGGACGCCCGTGCCGGCCCCCATGGCGGCGAGGACGTTGAGGCGGCCGAAGCGGTCGGCGGCGATTCCCGGGAGGATGCGGCCGAAGACGGAGGCGCCGTTGAGGATGGCGACGAGGTAGGAGGCTAGGGTCGGGTCGACGCCGTGCTGGATGGCGTAGGTGGGGATGAAGATGAGGGGGACGAACATGCCGATCAGCAGGCAGAAGATGGAGGCGAGGAGGGTGTCGTACAGGATGTTCTTGAAGGCGGATGGGAGGAAGAAGCTCGTCTTTCGGGGCGGGAGGCGGGCTTTGACGGTGAGGCAGCTGAATATGAGGATGGGGATCATGACGAAGCCGCAGATCCGGATGGACCAGCCGAACCCGATGTCGGATTCCGTGAGCATCTTGCCCAGGGCGATCGGGAAGACAACGCCGCCGAGGGACGACCCGGCGATTGCTAGTCCCATGGCGGCGCCGCGCTTCTTGTTGAAGTAGTGCGTCATCGCGGACATGGCGGGGAACATGAGGAGGCCGTCGGCGATGCCGGTCAAGACGCCCTGGGCCAGCATGAAGTGCCAGTATTGCGTGCACAGGCTTGTCAACATGACGGCCAGGGCGTAGAGAACGGAGGCAGGGTACATGACCTTGGCTCCGTAGCGGTCGAACAGCGGTCCTCCGATGGCGCCGCTCGCGAAGATGAGGAAGTTCTGGAGGGAGCCTATCCAGGCAATTCTGTCGGGGGTCTCGTGCTGGAGCTGGTGGGACATGTAGTACGCCTGGAACACGCCGAAGGAGTTGGTGTAGCCCATGGTGCAGAATAGGATACCCGCTGTCCCTGCTGCTACTAACCACGCTCGGGAGCCGCCATCTGGTACGTCGCTGGTATTGTCTTCGTTGTCTGTGTTGGCTGTCTGTTGGGATGCGGTATCCGACTCGCTGGGGGGCTTTTCCGCGTCCCAGGGCTGCGTGTGCGACTCTTGCGCCACGAAATTGGAAGATTTAGGAAGCTCTGGCATGTCGAAAGGGCTGAACACGAGTCGATGTACGCAGTCGAATGGGTGAGCTAGTAGACGAAGCGTTTAGGATATCTGATCCTTGCTGAGGTTGTACAGTACTATCTGTCTCTGATGGCTGTGTCTCGATGGCAGGAATGAAGACAGGAGCGTCTACGGCTGGAAGAGCAGTCATATTTATCATGCCTAGATGCCTTACATACAACGAAGCACAGCATTCTGTGATCTAATCCTATAGCTTACTATCCCCGGTGTAGTGTTCCTATGTTTAGTTTCAGGAGTTTTCAGTGGACGGCGTCTCGGTGTCAACAGAAGTGGAAGGAGCTAGTGCCGCGCCAAGCCTCTTAATGCCGTTTTATCCCGCTACCACCGACGAGCCCCGTGCCGCGTCCCTTAGCGAGGTACCGCGCTAACCAGCACTGCTCGATTTCGATTGGCTGGTTCCGCACCGAGGTCCTTTAACGTCCGAGCTGCGAATACCTGGATTGTTTGACAATGCCGAAACAACCTTAAGTTGTTCAATGTTCTTCTCTTCGTCTATTCTCCGTGACTCGGCCGATTGAACAGCACGTCTAGGAAAGCTTGATGCAATAAGCGCGATACCAAAGTGCTCCTCGGCTGTCCATTTTCCTCTCCGGGCGCGCCTCATTCAGCTAGAGGTACCTCAGCCTTGGCGGCGCCGGCTACCTCATCCCGGTACGTGAAGGGAGGGAGTGCTTTGAGCACGCAGGGCAGTCAGCTTGAAACGAGCCTCGATCCGCGGATGGACACGGCCCAAGATGACGCCACGAAAGTAAACTTCAGCTGGTTCGACTTCCAGCGGATTTTGAAACGCCCGATACCTGCAAAGCGGGTAACATTAACAACCTGCCCATTGAGCCATCACGCACTTTCATCGAGGGACGGGTGACCACATCTTTGCCGGTATCTCGCCCTTCGTTTCACCTTGACTCGCCTCATGGAGCGGAGACAACCAGACTGTGAGGAGCTACGAGGTGGCTCATCCTTCGCCCCTGTAAATCCGGTCGGAGTCAACGTTCCGACCCATCACGACGATGTCCGGAGCGATCAACGGGAAGAACAGCGTCGTCAACAACAGCGAGGGGTCGAGACCATGGACACATCCATGGATGACGCAGGTGGCAGCAGCAGCGCCAACACGCCCATAGCAGCGTCGCCATCAGCCGAAACAGGTGCCGGAGCCGGGCAAGCGTCGTCTACGGGTGCTGCGTCTTCTGCCGCTGACAACACGGAAGGCCTACTGCCCCCACGACGGAAACGCAACAGACCGGCCAAGTCGTGCTTCCAGTGCCGGCAGCGCAAGATCAGATGCGACCGGAAGTACCCATGCGGTAGCTGTATCAGAGCCAAGTTCGACAACTGCACGTACCGTCAGTCTGAGACAAGGAGCTGGCCTGCTGGGCCCGTCTTAACCCCGGCCTCGACCGCTGCCCCACACCCTCACCTTCACCAACAGCAAACCCTGCCTGTGCCTAGTACTACTGGTGGGCAGTTCGGCACCCAGTACCATCATCCACCACCTTCCTATTCTTCGCAGCAGCAGCAGCAGCAGCAGCAGCAGCCTCAACAGCACCTGCTGCCGCGGAGCACGTTCGGTGATGGCTATCGCGAGGAGCAGCACGTCGACAGCAATCGTGCTTATGCCGGCAGCTCGGGCGCCGTTACCAGTGGCTTGCCGACCTCCTTGTCTGCATATTCCTCACCACACAGCAACATCGCCAGCACTAACGGGCATGGCGCCGCCAACGACACGGTGTCGGGACTCGAGTCTGTAATCCAGCAGCTCCAGCAGCAACTGGCCCAGCAAGGGACCATCATCCAGCAGCTGCAACAGGGCAGTGGCCGGGACTCAAAACGCAATGACGGGGCTGTCGGTGGCAGCGTCACAAGTCAGGCCGGTGAGGCCGGGCCTTCGAGCGTGCGTGGCGTCATGTCCAAGTCTCGATATCTTGGCCAGAGTCACTGGATGAACACCATCAGATTTGTGAGCGTCCTTGGAGAAGTCCCGCCACATGCTTCCCTCGCTGACACGTCTTCCAGTTCCCAGCCATTACCGGAGTTATCGAGAAGCTCCATAAGGACAACGACCAGCGCTATATTCCCTTCATGGTCAAGTGCAAGAACCTCGCCAAGTCTATCAAACAGGACAGAGTTGGGACCATGTTCTCCTACGACATAGGGAAGACCATCCCCGCCGACGCGCAAGTGACACGGCGGCTCCTCGAGGCGTACTTCCGCACATTCGAGACTGTCTATCGCATTTTGCACGTGCCAACCTTTTGGGACGAATACCGCAAGTACTGGCAAGACCCTGCGGCTGCTAGTCAGACGTTTGTAATCCAGATGCAGCTGTGCATGGCCATTGGCACCTGCTTCCAAGAGGACGTGGTAGCGCTCCGACATCTGGCCACCCAATGGATCTACGAAGCTCAGTTCTGGCTAGCACCCCCGGAGAAGTCACGTATGAACTTTGCTGCGCTTCAGATCATGTGTCTTTTACATCTTGCGAGGGAGACGTGCGGAATCGGCGGCGATCTCACATGGATATCCTCGGGCTCGCTGATGCGCTGTGCCATGTACATGGGCCTCCACCACGATCCGGACCACTTGGGCAGCATGTCGGTCCTGCGCGCCGAGCTCCGAAGGCGTCTGTGGGCCACGATTCTCGAGATCGCCTTGCAGTCGAGCTTGGACTCGGGAGGGCCTCCCTTGATCTCGCCGTCGGACTATGACACGAAGCAACCTGCCAATTTCGACGACAACCAGCTGATCGACGGCGAGCACCACAACGTCGTCCCACGGCCCAACGGCTGTTTCACAGAAACGAGTGTGCAGCTCACGCTGCTTCGGTCTTTCCCGACCCGACTCTCCGTCGCGCAATATGTCAATGGTTTCCACGCTTCAGCCTCTTACGAACAGACGTCTCGTCTAAACGCCCAGCTGCAGCAAGTCTCGGCCACCCTACAGCACTCGTACGACCCAGCAGGTGTTCTGCCTAGGAGGATGACACTTTTCCAGCTTCGTCTTGCCGAGCACATGGTCCACCGGTTCTTCCTTGCCTTGAACCAGCCGTGCCTCAGCCAGGCCCGCCACAATGCCGACTACTGGTTCGCCCGCAAGGCATGTGTCGAAAGCTCACGCAAACTCTGCGAGGGCTTTTCCAAAGCGACCTCATCGGGCGAGTCGATGTCTACGGGGACCGTGGATGACTTTGTCCGTCTGTCCATCGCCGGCGCCGGCGCCTTCCGATCTGTCCCGGTTCAGTGTATGATGATCATCGGCGTCGAATTGCTCTGGCAGGCTCTCGACGACCGCTCCGTCAGGCCATCTGCAGGTCCCGACCAACAGCCGATCGGCGGCGGGTCCGCCATGGGTGCAGGCATCGGGGTCGCTCCCCGCGGCGAGCTCTTGGACGCCTTGCAGTGCTGCGTCGGGTATCAACGGAGGCGTATCAGTTGCGGCGAGACTAATGTGAAGGGCTACATATTCAGTTCCGCGCTGCTGGCACAGATCCAAGCGCTCTTCCGCGGGGCGCCGGACTCGGAGCTGGAACACGTTGTCCTCGACAGCCTGCGGGCCAGTCTGGAACAGTGCTTGGAGGTGCTCAAAGTGGTTGCGGGCACAACGGCAACATCTCCTGCGTCAACAGAGACTGCAGAAAAGGGGCCGGCCGTGTCGGTGGGAACCCAGGATTTCGGGGATGTGCTTGGCTTTGGCGGTGGCTGGGACTGGGAAGATGACAAGGTAAGAGTTCCCCCATCCGCCACTTACGAGTGTTGTACCTAACGTGTGGTGTTCGATAGGGCCTCAACTTCAACTTCGACCTTCTCAATTATAACGACGTAGATCCGTACTTCAGCTTTAACTGAGCAATCAGGCTTGTCATTTCTCGCTATACCGCTTCCTCCAGTCTGTCATTGCTGTCTTTCTCACACGTTGGCTCCCCTTCAAGCTGTTCGTCAGCCGGCACAGGACTGGCCGACGATATTTACACCTGCTTTCCGCAATGGAGTTTGCGTGATGGTTAAGCCTTGAAATGGAATCGGATCAGGATCGGGGTGCGCTGTGGACACGGGACATCGTCCGTTGCAGTCGGACAGTTTCAACTGCCACCATCTACCACTCGTTGTGTCAACTCTCATTCGCAAATGGACTGATGGCGACGAACCGAGTACTGCCTCAACAAAACGCGTCCCACGATATCCGCGACAAGCACTCGCCACGCAGTTGCGGTGACGACAAGCGGCACAACGGGGCAGCCGACCACAATGTCTACGGCAAGCCGTGGGATTACAACCACAACGACCACAAGGGCCCGCACGGCCACAGTCACCGCTTGCGGCGACGGAGGACGGCAATGGACGGATGTCTCCAGCAAGATTGGCCCCTATACTTCGCCAACATTGCGATTGTGACGCAGAGCTCCGGCTAATCGCCCCCAATGCATGCCGTTGCTCTATTTTTAGTGCCCCATAGAAGCACCAGGGGCATCAGTGAATCGTCAGGGCCGCTCTTGGCAACGGTAGCGAGGCGTTCGACCTGCCGACTTCATTGCGAGTTTCTGTCTTATTCACTCCTCGCCATCTTCAACATTCGGCGCCAATGCTTGCTGAAAGGCTTAACACGGCGCCTGCGTCAGCCGATTCGTGATCCCCAAGATTGTCAGCAAAGTGCTGGGCAGCCTATACTCACTCCCACTACTAAATCTTGCCCATCACATGACAGCTGCGCGATCAAGGAGATGCTCGACCAAATAGGAACACTATCCCCAGAACTAATAGATACATTGGCGGTGGCATATTTCGATGGCCGGATTAAATAAGGGAATTCAATTTATTCCTTCATTTATTCGCGGCCCACAATGGGTGAGGATGGAATGACGGCCACGAGTTCGGTTTAGGATCGACTTTATCCGCCCAATGGCACACGCTCTCCAGCTCCTCTCCATATTGCTGCGTCTCTCACGTGTCCAGTCAACACAACGCGGAGCAGCCAGCAAGATCGTTGAGGTTACTTGGCCGTTTAGAGCTTTGTCTTGAGAGGTATGGATGGCTCTTCAATTCCAGGCCTATACGGCCCGAATCGCACTGTCGCCACTACCGAGAAAACCATGCTCCGTTCTCCCATCCTGTGCTCCACGCACAAGTCACGATAGATATCCTCTCGGCCCCGACACTTGGCCCCCAATCCTATTGTCATCGCCCTACCTCGGACAGACCGGCTCACAGTTGCTTGCGGATTTGACTCCTTCTTCGGGTGTACCGGCAACCAGGATTCACGCCGTGCCTGCCATGTTTGGCCATAACTAAGCTGTCTCGCTCTCCAACAGACAAGGAACAGATTCTCGGGACATCGCATACGCCGCATGCATCCTTTACCATCCTGACCATCTCGTGGCATGCGCATGAGCTCCCGCTGTTCCGGTACCGTCTCCCTGCTGCAATTACACTACGTCACAGCCTTGGACGCAGGCGGACCTAACTATTCACACCACAACCGCAAGTACCTGAAATGACCCAAATACGCGACTGCAACACACCAAGGAATATCATGTGTCTGGTGCGGATGCCACTACCCTGACGTTCCGCCCTGAAGTACCCGGATTCCGACCTGTGTGTCCCCACGGTTGTTCCCACGGTGATCCCACTCCGAAACGACATCCAGGGTGGCAGGTCGCCGGCTCATAAAGGACTTGAGAGAACCAACCTCACGCCGAGGTATCCTTATCACTTCAGCCACCGAGAGAATATCTGTGAAGTCGCCAGCCATCGACCATGCGTCAGTCCACAAATACCTTTCTAGAGCTTCTCAGCTTCGCCTCCTTATGGGCTTATGGGCGATGTTCCCCTGCCCCTCTGCCCAAGCCCCAGAACGATGGAAGTCGGCTGCCATACAACCCTGGCGGTCCGATGATACCGGCGACACCCGTCTCACCCGGCGAGAGCTGCACTTGGACCTATTCCGAGCCGGTGACACGTGATCGGTGCAGCACCTGGAACGGCATCCTGGCCGTCTACCCAGAAACGTCAACCAGCACCAGATACATCGACTGCCACGGCTGTTTAGACATCCACGTCACCAGATCATGGGGTGGCTGCCCTAACCAGCACATCACCGCAACAGCAATGGCCAGCACACCGAGTATCTCCTGGGAAACTGCCTGTGCCACGAGCAGAGCCGTGGCTGCTCGGAATGCGGCGGCGGTGCCACTACCAACCGCGCGGCCTGTTACCGGGGTCGGGAGGAGGGCGCCTCAGGGGAACTTGGTGGATCAGAACCCGGCCGCGTGTCCGACGACGTACGTGGTGCAGCCGGGACAATCGGCGGGCAGCACTTCGACTCGATACCAGCGGACCGTCACCCAGACGGTGAGGCTGCCCTGCGGCGGGTGTCCGCTGGTTCTCAGCACGGCGCTGGCCGGGTATGGCCCGGCGGGGAGGTTTACTACTACGGTTACGTCGCCGGTGGCAAGCACTACTACTTATGTCTGTCAATGAGAGGGACAAGGAGATTTTGGGAGAGTCGAGGATGCTGAATACCCTGGGGCTACTGTAAAGGACTGCAAAGGGACAGAATGTGCGTGTATGTATACATTTGCAGGTGCCTGAGCGCGCGAGCCACGTTCGGTTCTCTACGAAAATGCTAGCTCTTTTACCTATCTCGTTGTTTTCTGAACTCACGTTGAAGTCTCGCTTATCTGGAAGAAAGCCAGAGATCGGTATATGTGCTCGCCTCGCACAACAGTTGGACTGACTGCAGTTCGTACCAAGCAGCTGAGCCAACATTCCACGAACCAACAGACACACAAGGGTGCGCAACCACAGAGACCATTCATCTCCTGATCGGACTATTTACGATCTCAGTTTCATGTGACCACAACGAAAAGTCTAGAACCATTTGCACCAGCACCAGATAGCTGGTACTGCCCGGATTCGGCCCAAGCCCAGCTGACATGCGCTCGACGGAACGCCGGTACCGAGTGACCAAGCCTAGTCAAATGTCTGCCAAGGCAGGCAAGGCAGGCGGTCCTTTGGTCGGGATCGAATGGTATGTTTAAGCTCGAAGACCAAAAATAGGGGCGGGAGTCCCAGCGCCGACCACAAGATTTGGTACGATGTAAGATGTGTACACCATAATCTGGCGGACCAGACTACGGACCTCGATTCACAGCATGTGACGGCTAACTTCGATCCTACTCGACAGCCGGAGAGCAGTCCCCTCTGGTTGCTACATCCAGTCGGTGATGCCCAGTCATCAATTTTACACGCAAAAGGACTTCAATCTGCCTTAACAACCTGCCTGACTAGACAATCACGCCAAAATCAGATGGTACGTTGTATCAGCTGCGACACCCCACGGCTAGTTCCATATCTCTTCTCTACCGGGAGCTGCAGGATAAAATCGATGTTGCATATGCCAGGGACGACAATATATGTACTATATAGCCTGTTGTGCCACCACTTTCGTCCATCTCCTTGACAACCATGCCCCTCATTCACTCCGGGAAAATCTTTTACACATCACTCCCAAGCTCCGTTCAGACCCTGTCAAACCCGACATCGGTCGGCATGGACCATTCATTTGTCCGTCTGGGCGGTGGAAACTATGCCTGTAACACTGCGACCTGGCCGCACACTGAGTGAGTAGTCCAACCCTAGAGTCTAAATGATGTAGTACCGATCAATCCACCAGTGATTTTGTCGTATATAGGATCCGGATGATAAGCACCTAGAGGATTCCCCGGTATGTGTATTTGGTTTGGTCTTCCTGCCTCGGCTATTCAAGGGGATTGTTAGTCCCTTACGGGCACTGCCGTTAGAAGCCGGAAACTCGTGTGTAGAGTGTTTTGGAGACGGATCTCGTCTAGAATTTAATTACTGCAGATATTGTCCTGCCTGAGTCTAATATCAACCATGAACTTCACGGCGCAAACAGACCCAGGAAGTTGTTGGAACAAGCTTTTTGTGATCCTGCAGCGGACGTCAACGTAATTAATGAATAGCTATTCTGAGGCCTGTCTTGTCGATCAACCGGCTCGCCTGTCCCCGTAGCGAAAGACTCCGACATATATATGCCTTATAACTCATTCTGACCCGGTAATCGTTACCTATCCTTATCTCTCACGCTCCGATGAAAAATCAATAAACATGGCACCCTCTCTGAGGCAAACAACATGCCTCTTGGCCCTGGTTGCCGGAGCATACACAAACCCGCTCCCAACTCCTCCACCTTTCCAGACAACAAGTGACACACCCGGCGTCCTCAACTCTCCATCATGCACGACAACCCTCACCTCCACTATAACAGGCTTCCATGGCGACTTCACGCCCGAAATCGCTAAGACAATCTACACCAAGACCGTCACCGAGCACTCCCGCGTCAACTGCCATGGGTGCGCCCTATCCATCACCACCCAGCTGGCCTCCTTCTGGGGCGGCTTCGGCCCGCAGCAGATCATCACAGCCACCACGACCGCCCGCCACGCAACAACCACAACCCTGACAATCTGCGACCGCCACCCCACGCCGCCCCCTACCCACGGGCAGATACCCCGGAGAAGGGCTATGGCTGCGGACCCCAGCTCAAGCGGCAGCGAGTGCACCTACACCAGAGTCATCGTCCCCTCCCCGCACGCCGTGAACGAGGGGAACAAGACGGTCTACACCGCCACCGCGACGACGACCTCCCACATTAACTGCGAGGGGTGCAACTTTCTCGCCGTCAGCACGGCAGATTACCTCCACCCGGGGCCGATGGTGCCGTACACCTCCACCGTCACCGCGACGGCGCCGGCTGTCTCGACGGAATACGTCTGCTTGAAATCCCCCAGCGTCGTGTTGCCTCCTACTTCCCATTTCCCCCATCCGACGTTGATAGTCTCCCCTGACGGTCCAACCGGCGTGCCGACTGGAATACCACCTACCCCAAGAATTCCGGGGACGGGGAGGCGCGGGGTTGACGATGAGGGGGAGGTGGAGGAGAGGGAGGTTCAGCAGACTACTAAGCCGCCTCCGAGGCCGACGCTGCCGGGTACGCCTACTACTGGGACTGCTATTACGGTTGTTTATCCGACTGGGGGGAGGGTAATCTGACATGGGAGGGGAAAGGACGAGAGTGTGGAGGTAGGGGTGGAAGTGAGGAATGGACATTATGATGCCGAAATTCACCTCAGTAAAGCCTGACTTGGGATAATGTGATGCCTTCGTAACCGTACACACCGTGTGTGTAGGCTGTCGATAAACCAGAACTATTCTATAGGGCTAAACCATCTCATCCCCGGCAGCCGGGCCGTTATAATACTCCTTGTTCGTCATGTTGGGTTGGTGTTTGCCTTCATCCCCAGCATTGACTGAGCCATCGTTCAGCCCTACAGGCGTCGCGGAGCTCCGGACAGCTCCCAGTTCCTCTTCTGACTCCCGTCGACAACGAATGAGCCGCCTCAGGCGACCCCTCCGCTTCCCGCCCCAGCTGTGCTTCCTAACAGAGACGTACCGCTCCTTGTACTCGGGCCCGATCTCCGGAGGATAGTCAAACGCCTCAGTCCTCTTCAGGGGTATGTGGTTATACCTCCAGTCGAACACAGAAGCGTACATGACCCTGTACGACCCAAACGCCATCACCGTCCCAATGGCCGCTCCGGCCACGATATCATACCAATGATGCGCACGGTCAACAGTCAAGACACAAGCCTGCAGCACCGCCCCGAGCAGCGGCGCAAAGAGCAGCGCCAGCGACCAAATCGAAGTGCGGTAGTTGCTCCAAACCTTGAGCTTGGCATTCATCCACAAGAACAGGAACCCGAGCCCCGCAAAAGCGGCCGTCGCGTGGCCCGAGGGGAAGGACATCATGGCGCCCCTCACCGCCGCCCGGTCCGGGTTGGAGCACACGTCGGCCGTGTACATGATCTGTCGGAACCCCACGCCGTTGAGGCCCGTCGTGTCGTGCGTCGTCGCGGCGCGGGAGACGTCGGGCCGGCACACGTCGAGGAAGTAGGGGCGGAGGCCGCCGACGAGGACCTTGACGACGACCTGGAAGACGCTGCCGAGGAGGAGGGCGTAGCCGACGCCCATGGCGCCGTTGTTGAAGTCCCAGAAACTGCGGACGCGGAGCTGGGCGACGAGGATGACGGAGATAGGGACGAGGGCGGCGATGATGCCCGAGGCCCGGGATGGAACGGTCCAGCCGCGGTTCGGGTAGGCGAGGCTAGGGTAGACGATGTCGCCGGATTGGGGAAAGGTTATGGGGAATGTATGGGTCGAGGCTAGGGGCGCTTTGTAGATCTGGTTGGTCGTTGTTAATGGTCTTTTGAGTCTTGAACAGGTTTTGGGTAGATGGCGAGGAAGTCTTGCCAGGTTTCCCGCGATTGCGAGGAGAATCATGCCCAGGACGTCGGTCCATGATACTGCGATCCAAAACAGGATGAGTTTGCCGAGCCTTTTCGCATTGCTGTCGGGGGCCGGCGCGTCATTGCGGTCGGGTGATTGCTTGTCCGGATGTGCCTCTGGAGCGTGCCCTCGATGAAAGGGATATATGCGCATCGTCGGTATCGACAGCGATGCCTCGTAGCACTTTCTGATGTAAGAGGTTGGTTTGAGGTAAGTTTGACTATCCGGAAACAAGTCAGCCAGCAATTAAAGCCTGCTATGGTGGCTGTCGGGCTTATAAGAGTGCTGAAAGGAGGATGATTTCTATCCCTAGTCGTGAATCTGACCATGCTTTCCGTAGCGTTCCAGCAGAGTAAAGGCGGGTATTGGGCGTCAGACAAGGACTACCAGGTCCAGTTCTCTCCGCGTTATCACTCGCCACGTCGCGGCTTCCTTGGACTCTCGCTCAGAAGAAGACGAACGTTTTCTAGTAAGGTAAGCTACGATAGATATCCCAGCATTCTCTTAAGCATCCCAATGCAAAGTCAACCTGCAAGTTCGTGAGCTCCCAAATGTTATGACGGAATTAGCGCTAGACACGCCCTTATTCCAACGGTCTATCGAGAACGCGATCGTCCTATTGATTCCGGCTTTGGGAGACATTTACCGTAAATAAGGACGGCAGAATCACGTACAGGGCCGCGTAAAACAGTGGTCTCGAGTTTTGCTATGAGTCTTACGCTACTGCGCGTACTCCCTCGTCCTCGAAGTGGTCCTCGAACATGCTCTTAAGACCAGCGGTTGACGATAGAGCCATCCTTGCTTACTGGGTAGATTCAACACGCCGACGTTGAATTGGATGGCCGCCAAGGCAGCCGTCTGTCTCAGCTGATTGATTTCGAATAAGGCGTCCTCCGCGTCCTGCTGTGTCGCCGGGGAGTACTGGATGGGTGAGCTCGGACTATCGCCCAGGGGCCCTCGAGCATTTCGAGGCGTTCGAGGAAGTATTGCCGGTGCCGGTTGACCACGCGCTGGCGCAGCAGAGAGGTGAAATAATCTTGGCGGTGGCCGGCGATGTTGGTCGTCGTGATGAACCCCTGGGCTTGTCATTTCAGATCTACGCCATGTCCAGGCGCAGTACTTCCAACGCAACAATCACACCGCCGGCCAGCACCTAAACCCTTCCGGTTCAGAAGTGCACTCCGCTTCCCCGTCATGTTGGTGCTCATCGTCCAGCCCTGCGCCACCTCCGGGTCGAGACTGACAACGAGGAACACGTCGGTGCGCACGCCCTGGTCCCACTGCAGGATATTGAGCCATTCTGCCGAGTATAGGAAGGCGCGAAATGCATTGCGAAGAGTGGTACCGTAAAGTCCCACCTGCTCATCCGCCGAGGACGACGAGGCGGTTGTCGTAGTGGTAGTGTTAGCAGTGGATGTACGTCGGGGAGCGTCGAAGAAGTGCAGCCTCCACCGCCGAGCAATCGCGTTTGCCTTGGCGCCGTTGTTTATCATGGTGGCTCGAAGAACATCCTCGACTGTAAGCTCAAAGAGGTCTCGATCCTCGGCGTCGTATAGGGCGATAAACCCCCACCTGTTCAGGGCCTCGTGCTCTTCTTGAAATTGCCGGGCCAGGTCGTTCATCCAGGCCGGCGATCGTGTGGCGCTGGGAAGTGCCGAGCCGGGCGGCTGTGTGTTCGTCGTCACGCCGCTGTCTACGCTTGAAAAGCTCGCTGCCGGCGTTGATGCAGGCCAACGACTCGCCGGGCGTCAACTCAGCGGCCCGACGGGCTTCAGCCACACGTTCTCGGACGGCCGGCGTGGCATCCGCCCTCCCAGCGACGGTCGTTTCAATCTCTTGGGACGTGACGTCGGCCCAGAAGCGCCCCTCGAACAGCTCGAGCTCCGCGTCAGAGAGGTCGCCTGGGCGGGACAGCGTGGTGGACACCAGCTCTGCGCGCGAGCGGTTGCCCACGTGGCGGATGTTGGCGGCCTCCTCCTCGGCATCGGGATAGTCTAGCAGGCGGCGGCAGTCCTGCTCGGTGAGTCCCAGGCTGGCGCCACCGCCTGCGGAGGACGAGTCCAGCGCTGCTTGCTCGAGGGCCGGAAATGCAGTGATGAGGTCTTGGGCCGTTTCAATCCCTCTCTGCACTCTCATGAATACCGAGAGGTAAGGCTCGTCGCGTGGACGTGGATCAGCCATGATTTCGCTTGGCCATTCCCTTGCTCGGGAGAGACACGTACATAGTTCAATAGTTGTGCACCAGACTTAGAGCTCTAGACTACGCTTATGTCATCTTGCTATCTTATCGATAAGGATCAAGTCAACATACGGATGTTTATGTCACACATATATAAGACACAATGCCTCCGACTTTCCAGAATATTAAGTGTCCGGAGACTCCTACCAACTCCATGGCCTCGCCTAGCAAGATAAAGAGGCAGAACTTGGGCAAGCATTAGGTTTTGACGTCGATAACGCGCATCAGACCGCCGCAAGACGGTTAGACGGAGCACCTGCCCTAGATCACATATCAGGTTTGTGCCTTACCTCTAGAGCTATACAGATGGCGTGTTCGACACTCCGTGGGAACTAGGCAGCTGCCCTGTGCCATGATAAGGTAGTCCAAAAAGCACGCCTTTCGAACAATGTACGCCGATGTGGAAGCATGGCAGCATCTACCAGAGATCAATGCAGACTAGACATGATCCAAGCTTTACCGTACTCAAAGAAAGATTTATCAGACTTGAGGTGAGGAATAGCAAACCGAGTTTACAAACAGCCTCGGCAGAGAACAGTCGTTGCACAACCCTTTGCACAAACCCCGGACGCCCAGTGACGCTGGCTGAACTACATGGTAGGTAAGATATCGGTAGAACCCCATGCTGGCAATGGCCAGCCTGACTTGCACTTACCTCCCCTCGATAGAACCACCAACACATTGTGTTGAGGGGATCGCGCCCCCAACGGTAGGTACCCCATGTGAGCCGATGAAGAAAAATGCGGATTCTGGTTCGAAAAAGAAGAAGCACCCACGCTGTAGTGATGCCGCAAAAGACATATGATCGGTAACCAAATACTCCGTTAGTCCCGGGACAGTGGGCCACCGCAATACGTTGAACTAGCCTCGTCGGTTTGAAGACGAGTATTGGCCGTGGTCAGTTCCAGACTTTCTACTGGTTGTTAGACCCGCGAGTATTGCTAACCATTCGCTTCCGGGGAGCCAAGATGTCGTTTACACCCTTCAGAGCGTTCAAGCGGAACCATTTCCTAGATATATCAGATTACTAGTCATAAGCAGGACGATCTTCCACGCAAATACATACCTTATTGGCATTGTCCTATGCTTCTGTTACGTCCTTTGAATCTGTCGCAAGGTACATTTACTTAAAGTGTTTTATGTCTCTCAACGCATGTCTGGACGGGTACCCGTGTAAATCACATGCAGCAGGCCCCAATCTCCTCTGTTTTACGATTTCGAGCAACTACTTCGTCCTTGACAGTAGCTTACCTGCCTTGGGTAGTAGGGTATCCGCAAGCTAGCAATCGAAACTTCCCTGGTGCCAATCTGAGGTAGCAGAGACGTTGAGAGCAAGGTGAGTACCCGAGAAAGCTTGACGCAGTATCCCCAAGTCTGGCGATAAGCTCCCGGGCGCTTGCCTGCTAGTCAGGAAAGAGCAGCCACCCGTGTTTGCCTCTGAAGTAACTTGCAATCGTATTTCACCTTGACTTCAACCAAGGCAAGGCAGGATCGGCCTAAGGTAAGAACTGGAAGGCCCTCGGATTCGCTGCCCACCTCGCTCTTTATCAGCTTTCCTTTGCTTTCTTTCCACAGTACGTCTAACTACCTTACCCACTGAGTTCTCCAGCGCGATTCGTATTGTCTTTGGGATGTTATACTGGTCTTCGACAAGTCTGATTTCTCGTAGAACGGCCACGACTCCTGCTCGCCAAGATGGCTCCCCTCAGGCAAGCCTTCCATGAGGATGAGGATGTCTGCAAGTACCTCATCGACAACCCAGCCGAGAGCACGGCTCTCAAGATCGCCGGGTCCACGATCGCACACCTAGGCTCAGGCCTCGTTGCGAACACCAATATCCTACAGGGTCGCCAGATCTTCAAGTCCAAGCCCTTGATCGCCTGCGTCGATCCGCGCCTCGATAACATCTGCCACTACTGCCTGAAGGGATCAGAGAGAGTCCCTCTCGCCGAGGTGCCCACCGAGCAGCCTCACCCCAAGGTCTGCACCGGCTGCCGTCGAGCTCGCTTCTGCTCCAAGGTGTGCAGACTCTGCCCCTTCCGCTTCGAGCTCACCGCCTGCTAACCATCGAGCAGACGTGCCACTCCAAGGCCTGGAAGCTCTTCCACAAGAACGAGTGCAAGATCATCCGCGACTCTCCAAACTTGTTGATGTCGCATCTGGCGCTGTACCGGCTTCTGTTCTGGAAGAAGGGCAACTACATCAGCGACAAGGTTGCGACCGTTCTGAGCCTCCTGGAGGACCACTTCGACGAGTACTCGGACACGGAAGCCGGCGACGTGCTGTTCGAGTTTGCCTCGTCCATCCGCAACACGGCCAATCCCAGCGTGGCCCTGAACGTGGTGCTGCGCCTTCTCCCGGCTGTAAGTGTCGAAGACTTTGTCCGCACTGGCTCTGGGCCGTTTGGCTTTTGAGCCATTGCTGACTTTCGTTTTTCAGATCCAGATCAACGCCGTCAAGATGCGTCAGGCGGAGAAGAGCGGGAGTTTTGGCATCGCCCTCGACCTCATCAGCTGCGCAATCAACCACTCATGCGAACCCAACGCCTTCCTTTATGTTGAGGACGGTCACATCATTGCTCGCTCAATCCGCCATATCCCGAAGGGCGAGGAGGTCACTATCTCCTACTGCGATCCCATGCTGCCCTTGAAGTCGCGTCGGGGTTACCTCAATGAGGAGTACTTCTTCAACTGCTTCTGTGAGTGGACACGGGGAGGATTGCATCCCTTAAAAAGAGGCCCATAACTAACATCCAGTCCAGGCAAGCGCTGTGAATCGGAAAAACGAGAGCAAAAGGCTATGCTTGGCAGCACCGTCACCGCCCTCAAAGATCTGCAGTTGATTCAAGGCATGCTGGTCCAGCTCGTGAACAACGCCGTCGTCGCCGCCAATAACCCCGGAAAGCACAAGCATTTCGAGAATCTCGAGACGGTCGAGATGAACATCCCCACGCTGACCCGCCGAGTCATCAAGCACGGCGCCGCCTGGCCGGACCACCTGGACCCCATGCCGCTGGTGCGCAACACCCTCGCCGGGCTCTACCTCAACAAGGGCTGCCACCTCGCGGCCGCGCGCAGCTCCCTGCGCGGCACCCTCATGTGCCGCTACCGCAACACGCCCGAGTGGGTCAACAACCTCTGCACCCTGACACAGTGCCTGGCGGCCATCGCGGCCGGCAGCCCGGACGACCCAATCTTTACGAGCGGGAGCTTCCTCACGCTCAAGGAGACGCAGCGCGCCGTCCGCGGCTACGGGATGCGGATGTGCAAGGACGCCGGCGCCGTCTTCGGCGGGGGCAGCAAGTACACGCACTTCCTGTGCGACTGGTTCTCGTGGGTCGTCAAGACGGCCGAGCCGCCTAGGCCCGGCACCGCCGAGTTCGAGGCGGTGTTCTGGGAGGCGCAGAAGAAGCTGCTGGCCTGGGCTGACGTGGACCTCGCCTACTGCGTCGATCCCGGCTCCTCGCTGCCGGAGGTGGAGGATCTCAGCAAGAAGATCGGGAAGCTGAGGACCATCGGAAGCATCGAGAACTTGAAGGCGGTTAGTGATGATGATGTTGTTGATGATGATGAGACGGATGAGAAGGGCGCGGATGGAGGTGAGGGAGCTTAGGGGGGTTTGGTTAACGCGGGAGTCGGTCTAGTTTACGGGCAAGGCCTTTCTCTTTCACATAGCAAATGGATGCATGAGGAATACAGTCCGCAAGTGGCTCATGACCAAGTTTAGACACGCAGAGCTTGCTCGTAAAGAGCCGTCCGATCATACATGTTACTTTCGACATTCACATAATGTGACATTCACATAGTGTGCTGGTGTCGGATGCTAGATGGCAATCACTTGGCGATCTCGAGGCTCCTGCTTATCCCGTCCTCCAACCCAAGCCCTCTGAAGAGCGCCAACTTGCCAGGCCGGTCACGTATCGGCCTTGTTTGGTACGTGAGCCCGCATATAGGCCATTGCGTGACTCTGCAGTTAGAAAGACAGTGGCGACAAACGGCCATTCTGTCGGGCGCATCACCAGGATCGAGTTGTCTCTTTCAAGCATCCGAGTTCAATCCGATGGGGGGGATTCGGCAATGCCCAGAAACAAGGCACTACCTTTAGTACGTAGTAAGCCGGAGTGCTGGATACGTAGGCGGCTGAATGCATGCCAAGAGGCTATAACATCGCCTATCGACGCCACGCCCCGTCGCGCAGGACTTCCGGGTAAGTCGGCGACTCTGGTTCGGCTTTGAGAGGGATTCGGGACTTTTACCATCGTTTTGGGCTGCCCTTCCGGTAGCGAGACACGCTTGACCGGATGAAGGCTGATCAGACGATGGGGACATCGCCTTGCTTGTAATCTCTCGAGGTGACCCTCAAGGCCTGCGTCATGTATCGCATACCCGGCCCCTCTGCGGTCCAATGATCGGAGTCTGGGCACAAGCCGAGCATCCGGCAGGAACAAGCCGCAATGCTAGATACCGACTGAAACGACGTATGGACGCTTAGTTGTGAGGCAAGGAGGGCAAACTCTATTGGGGATGGCCCACTGGGGCTGCCCTGGTCTCAGGCTGGAGACGTAGAGACATCATGGCGATGACATCCAGCAATGTCAGTCCTCCCGAGCTGAATGTAATAGCACATGTTGCCGACACCCGAGGGAGCCAAAAAGAGCTCACCGTGGCTTCCACAGATGATGCGTATTCGGGCGTTGGCCAGTCACGACGGACCATTGACATCAGTGTCAGGAGGCTGCCGGGATGGAAGTGGTTGTTGTAAATTCCGAGGTACCGGAGGACTGGAGCCCATCGGGCTGGTAACCTCATGCACGAATAGCCACCTTTCTTCACTCTCGTCGGTATCGGCCATACATATGTCTACCTTGCCGAAGCAGCCTTTTCCCTTAGCAAGATCTGGCCCAGCCATGAGCAAAAGGCGGTGAGTTAGGTTGGTTATGAAGCAGAGAGCCGAATACGTCAGAGCGCCAACGTGGATATGCTGGAACCAGATCCTCGGCGTGCTATTGGCGTCTCTGGAACCGGCAGATGTTGTTCGGCGCAAGAGAGAGCGCCCTATCTTCGCGACCAGTACAGTAGCGTACCGCGCAACCAAGCTACAACTGCGCAAAGCAAAGCTTTGTTTGCCCACTGTAGGTAGTACAGCGGGAGACCCTCCGCATGTGTTACATCTGCTGTCCGAGATGTCAAAGCAGAGTATATGCGCCCGGCCATCTCAACACATCCTATACCTCAAGAATTGCCACGGTAAGTGACAGTCGGGGCCCACGGGACTCACGCTGATTGAACGGACAAGTAACCGGGCGCAAATGGTATGGATCGGATCAGGTGCGGATTCGCTTGTTGATGAAGTTGCTGATGAGAGGTTTTTGATATCAGGTGGCCAGTGCCACAGACTTACCCCACTCCAACAGAAGGCCAAGGCCGCAGCGGCCCAAGGTCGCACCCGGCGCAAGCCCTGTGAGGGGAAGGGATGACATGCGCCCTGCAGTGCTCCCAGCCAACCCCGCGTCACCACGGGAGACCTGGGCGGCGAGGCTGTTGTTGAGCTCTCCCAACAAACAAGTCTCTTTCAAACCGAAACATGATCACTACTGGAATTACATGTCTGGATGCTGTTGCCCAACCTTCTGCGTCTATACTACCTTGGTTCATCTATCACTGGCATAGCTTCAGTACATCCAAACCTTTCCAGAAGATTGCTCGCGCGTCACAGGCGCACGATTCCGTCATGACGCGCGAACACCCAGCAGCAAAGAGGGTGGCGTCACATGCCCCGTGCAGGCGTCGTGCAGAAGTCATGCAGCGATCGTCGGCGCCGGGCTGGCAGCCCAAGGGTCAAACCAACTCGCCTGTGTGAATGGTACGCTAGCTAGATCGCAGCCTGTGAGTTGGAAGTCTGATTACGCGAGGGACAGGCGCCCAGAGGGCCTCATTCGTTTCTGAACCCATTTTCTTGCGGCATGCGCGGATCTGCGAGAGGTTAGCAACTTGATGATGAGCTAGCTCTGCGCCTTGCGCCCGAGTTGAACGAGTCAAGGTCTTTACCTTTATCCCTACTGTGATCCATTGGGCCCGACCAAGACTTTTTTGGCTGTTGGCTACCTCTTAGTGGAGGTTTGCCCCTACGCCACTTACTCGTCATTCTGTCATTACAAGCTGCATCCTGGTTAGAGGCAACCCTTGCGATTCGTCCGAAGCCGAGATGGTTCCCGTTGCCAACGCGTTTCAGGTTAACTACAAATTACGTTCTCCAAGTCCGCCTGGAAAAAAGAAAAAAATTAAAAAAAAAATTCACTGGTAGCGTTGTATGGCCTGTACCTCAGCTGAAGCATTCGCGAGGATGGCATCGTCGGATTGGCCGTGATCTAGGGCTAGGGTTGAGAACCTTATATCAAAGTCAGATTATAGTTCTTGTTTCGACCGCGTCCAGCACCGCCCAGTGGTCTGGCGTGTCATAAGGCCAGCTTAAACCGCGGCCGCCCTCCTCCCAGGGTCTCCCCCGCTACCCGTCACCTCCGTCGCATGCCGGCTGACCCCCCTCAGGGTGAATCGTACCGCTGCCGCTCCCCATTCGTGTGTCGATTGCCGCAAAGAGATGACAAGTACGATTACGGACTGCCGCATGTGGTAGTGCACGATCCGAATAGAATTGGCGTCTTGAGGCGAAACAAGGCAGCATCCCTTGCCCTGTGCAGCTTTACAAACAGTCAACCGTCTTTCTCTCCATTCAAGGGCCCTTCACAGCCCTCCTCACATCAGATCAGCACGTTCCAATGCCACAACCCACCATACCGCTGACCACAGTCAGATCTTAGATCCAGGCAATCTTATTCTCCACACCGCGGAGGACAGCTTCGCATTTTCCAAGTTTTTACTTTCTGGCGACCAAGTTGCAAATCCGACCCTACTCATCTCTATTGTATTCCTTGATCAGGACGCGGAGGAGCAGGATTGTTCGTTTTGGACCGTATGCACCTATCCTGCAGCGAGGTCGCATCTTCCTGAAACACCCATGTTAACGCCGCTTATTCCAACGCCTCCACAAACCCCAGAATCCTTCACAAATTCTCGTACGTCACATTGCTTGTCAGCTTGTGTAACGCCGAAAAGACGACAGGGGTCGCGCTTCAGTAAGACATGGCGACCCACGCGGATACTCGTATTAAAAGCCGACCACCGCCCGCAGACAATGGAGGCGGGATCTTCGGTCGTCTGCTGCAACGGACGAGAAGTAGGAAGAGTCGGAAACAAGGTGTGGAAAAGGAAGCTTTTGAACGCGGCACGCACTCGGACGTTCTAGAGCCACGATTTCAACCATCGGAAAGCGAAGCGCTACCAGCGCCACAACCTGCGCTGCTGGCAGTACCAAAACCGGTGGTTTCGACAATGGGCTTTCCCGCCGTTCATCACCAGCAGCCAGCACCTCTCCTGAGGAAAAAGGCCAGCATCCGCGACAGGTTCAGGTCGCTGGCCAGGGAGAGTCCGAGTCCGAGCCCGACCCCGATCCCGCAACCAGAGAAGAAGCGTGCCGTCTACGTGCCCAAACATGCCGCGGCCGACTTCTCGCGCCTGGCTTTGTCTCCAAGACCGGTATCGAGACAGCAGCAGCGCTTCTCTTTCTCCTATGATGAACCCCGTGACTCTCTCCAAGAAGCGAGTGAAGAGGCCATCCCTATCGCTGCGGAGCCCTCCGAGGGCGAGACTCACAGTCCGCCAGGACCAAGACATCACGCGCAACGCGGCCTAGAAACCCTCGATGAGAATGCCCCAGCTCGGGTTCGGGGCCGGAAAGGGGAGCCTATACCCGAAACAGACGCGGTGCAGCCGGGCTCCGGAAATCCGCGCCAGCAACGCCAAGGCCAAGCGGCTGTTACTGACTTTGGGGCCCCATCGGCCCATCCCACCTATTGTCTGCCCGCTCAGGTGCCGGAGGACGACCAAGCTGAAGAAGCGCAAGGGAAAGAACGCCAACAACCCAGCGACTACGAACTATTTCTCGCCCGCGCAGAAGAGCGCGAGCGCGCCCACCGGGAACGCCTCCTCCGGACCCTCTCGCAGCGGCAGTATCCCCGGCCCGAACCTCCGGAACCAGGCCCTCCGCATCAGCCGCAGCCGCGCAACTCGGCGACCTACACGGCGGACAGCGCCGTAGTCGCCGACGCGTCGAATAACAACAACAACAACAACAACAACAACAACCCCCTGCGCAAGGGGTGGGAGGGGAGGGTGAGCAGCGGCCTCGACTCGGGCATCGGCAGCAAGAGCAGCAGCCAGCAGACCAAGCCGCTGCCGCAGCAGCAGCAGCAGCCTGACGAGCACGCGACGACGGCGGTGCGAGGGTCCAGCACGTGGGAGCGTGGGCATCGCAAGCGCGGGAGCTGGACGCCGAGCTTTGGTGCCGGCGGTAGGGATGGGGAGCGCAGGCTCGAACGGGACGCCGACGTCCTACCCGAGGAGGAGGCGTATCAGGGGGGTGGCGGGGGCGCTGGCGCGTATACCACGTCGCGCGGCAACGCGGCTTCGTATGGAGACGGGGTACACGCCGGTCAGCAGCCGAGGACGCTGAAGAGGCAGACTAGTATCAAGCAGAAGCTCGGGGCGTACATTAAGCCGGCTAGGCCGCCGACCCGGTACGAGGAGCTGGAGTTGACGAGGGGGAAGAGCATAAGACGCACTTGAATTGGAGCGTGGATGTGACAGGATTGTCATAACGAGAAGGGTGTTTTTGTTGGATGCGGAAAGACTAGAGCTGACTTGACGATACCCGAGGAGACGTGGACCGGTCACTGTCGAATCACTTGTACGAGACTGATGTGGCAAGTTGCTCGTCAGGATGGCGTTACGATTGAAGACGATGTATGTTATAGTGTTACCATGTTATTAGACCGTCCTGACCCTCCCGCCAAGTTGAGTTGTTCATCATCACTCGTAGCTCACCTTCATACGTAGTATTGACCCGGACCCGAGCTTGAGAACTCAATCTGATGACTCAATATCGGAAGTCGGCGTCCGTCACAGGGAGCACAACAGCAGGGACGTCTAAATAACCTTAAACCCGTCCCCAATGTCTCACATTAGCCGGGCCCCATGAGTCGGGCTGGGCCACGCTAATCCCTGCCTTAACCGTCGTCTCGGCATTCCTGAAAGTGAATGACCCACTGTAGACCTCGCGTCGACTCCTCCATCGTCCCGCCCGATGGCCAGTAATGCTGAATGGTCCTGAGCTCGAAGGGCTGGGCATTGGAGCCGGACAAGTGCGAAGGGCTTACACCCAAGAGACCGCCCATCACGCTGTGCTTTAGGCGCGGGGACGCTCCGGGTTTCGATGATAGTGCTACTTCACTTCAGTTCTACTGCGGAGTCGGAGTTTCTGTACAATATACAGAACGGGGCAAGGATTGTCCCCTTCATCGGGTAATGATCATCGCGATGTGGCCGTGATAGCCGGCAAGGTCACTTGGGAGTCGGGAATCTGCGGACTGTTTCAGGTCACTATTCCGGAGACAAACGGCTTATGGCCATTTATATCACCGGTTTGTGATGGGTATACAGTTCGAGTTACCTCAGTGATCCCCCTCAGACGAATGGCAATCCAAATCATTCATAATCGGATGGGAAGCGCCGGCTATAACGTAACGAACATCGACCACCGCATCCCTCGCCGGGACGAGGACCCCCCTTGCCAGCCTGCCAGCCGGCCAGCCGTATCCTGGTCCTCATATCTCAACCAAACAAACAGCATCACCAACTTCCACCTCCCATCCTCACCCTCATCTCACGACTATCGCACCACCCCATCCCAAGCGCCCCTACCTCCCCTCCCCCCTCTCCGCCAACACCTCCCCCGTCCTCCGATCCTCCTCCCCACCAAACCACCTCCCCAACACTTCCTCAAAGATCCGATCCCCTTCTTCCACCCCCTTCCCCTCCTTCCCATCCACCACCCTCTTGAAAAGCGTCATGCAGCTCCTCAGCTTATCCACATCCACCTCCCCACCCATCAGCCCCCCCACGCTCCCCGCCTGCCGACCCTCCCTGAGCACCGCCGTGCTGATCTCCCTCAGCCTCGCCCCCAAGACGGGGTGGGACAGGTAGGCTTCCGCCTCGGCGAGGGAGCGGATGGCGAAGAACCGCGCCGTCGGCGAGGGGGACGGGGAGAGCCCCGCTAGCTGCGGGAAGACGAACCACATCCAGTGGGAGCGCTTGCGGCCCGCGCGGATCTCGGATAGGGCGCGGCGGTAGGTGGAGTTGTGGTCCTGGGCGTGGAGGAAGCGGGAGAGGTTGTGGGTGTCTGCTGGGGAGGAGGGGGAGGTGGTGGACATTGGTGCTGGGGTGGTTGGAGGCGGCCAAGGGCGGGATTTGATCGGGGTTGTGGGATGGAGAGAGATGCGTGTGTTGGAGAGGGTTCGGATTGCGTGACGCGACATGGAGGACTCGTATTTTATGGCGCTTGTTGGGATGTTGTTGAAGGGTGGTTGGTGATGACGACAGAGGGTTTGATAAGAGATGTGGGGCGGGGGAAGGTGAAGGCAGGTAAGTGTAGGGTAGCTCGGCAAAGTGAAGGAGGAGCTTCCAGACACGGAACACTCGAATCCTCGAGCACAATCCGTAGCCCGAATGTACGATCAGACTTTGGAAGCACCAGGCCAAAAACAATCGTTGTCATATCGTTCAGAAGTGGGTTGTCACCACTCGCATAATTGGTGCTGGGATGGACAAACTGACAAAACGTCGCTACTTGTCTCGGCTCCAATCTCACCTCAAGCTAGTGCTTCTTGTTCGTCTCCTGCATGTCTCCATGGAGATCTTCTTGCCCGTGTCTGGGTGAAAATCACTAAGACCACATGTCTTTGTGTTGCTAATGCTAGTTTGAAGTCTACTTTAACGAGGTTTCGGCCATGCTGATGGACGAGGATCCGGTCCAGGATGAGATGCCTAGACGCACCTGACCGGTCTAGTCATTTTGGGCTCCGCACTCTCTTCCTCTCCGCCTCTCGTAGCTCCTGGGCTAGCTTCTCGTTGCGCGCCAGACTCACCCGCTCCTTCACCCGCTCCCTCCTCTTCTGCTTCCGCTCTCGCGCCTCGGTTTCTTCCCGTCTACTCTGCCTGGCCTCCATGTACGCCTGATGCTCTTTCGAGGCGTCCACCACCCTCTTCTCCCTCTTCGCTACCTGTCGCTCCTGCATGACCGTCTTGTACTTCTCCTCCCAGACGGTCGGCTTGCCGGCCGACTTCCTCCGCGCGTCTTCCCTCCAACGCTCTTTGACGTGCCTGATCCGTGTCTGCTGGCTGATCGGGAGGCCCAGCAGTCGTACGGTTGCCACCGTGTCGTCTCGAAGCTTGAGCTTGTGGAAGGTGTCATTGTCATTCAGGGATTCTACGAGTGCATACCCGGAGGCGGAAGGGTCGTTGGGGTCCGTCGAGAAGTCGTTCTCGTCGACCCCGAGGAGCGTCGTTTCCAGCGCGAACTTGACGTGGACCATGAAGTTGGTCCGGAATGACCGAAGCGCTTCCTTGACCTCGATGGCGGTGGTGATCTTGCCGAGGTCGAGCGGTTTCCTTGCTTTGACGTACAGCAAGCGCCGCTTGGCAATTGGAGGCGCGGCGCACCAGTCCAACTCGGTATCGAACCGCGAGGTCATTGGGTTGACGTCGTAGACTATGAGGCCGGCAAGGGCGAATTCTTGTAAGTTGGGTAGCCTCTTCTTGAGCTGTGGGATGAAGCTGGTGAAGTCGTGCGGAGAGCGGTCGTCGAAGTGAGCTGGGCGGAAGACATTCTCGGTTGCCATCTCAACGGTCCGCAAGCCGACACACCGGAGCAGAGCGTGCCACATGGCGGCGCCGCCCCTATCAATCCGCTGGCGATCCTGCCGCCAGAACCACTCCATTTGGTAGTCCTGCCAGGTGACGCGCAGGATGCTGACGTGTTGGAGGAGTTCAAGATACTCCTGCCGCAATTTCGGCCCTACCTCCTCGCCGAACTGCGTCGCCGTGTCGAAGCAGAAGGTGTTTTGAGACCAGAACATGGCCGCCGTCTCGCGATGGATCTGCCTGTTTGCGAGCAGCAGTCCCATGTTGCGGCGCGACTTGCATCTGCAGGTGGCGCACTTGGAGGTCGAGCCATCGTCAAAGACGGGGCGCTCGTATGTGCTCATGTCCCGGGGACAGAGGTCGCAGAGCGCTGAGTGGCGTCTCTCCCACTTGGAGGGCTCGATCACGACCAGGGCGTAGATGACATCTCTCAGCTCTCGAGGCAGGCCCAGAAACCCTCTCCGGGGCTCCCAGGCCCATTCAGGGTCGATCCTGAGCTCCATGCAGCCCATATCGGTTTCATCCAGTTGAGATCCACGTTTCGCGGTTCGCCCTTTGATGTATTTAAGCACAATTTCTCTAAGGAGTCGAAGTTGTCCAGTGTTGGGTTAAATATGTGCTTGTGCAAGCTGTTGCCCGTTGTTGGCCTCAATCAGCAGGCGAGGGCTATGTCGGGCAGGAGTCATACAGGGGGTCGACCCTGAAGGCAACAGCGCCAGTCCCACTTAGTGCGTTCGCAAGCGCAATCAGATCCAACGCTGATTGGTCCTCACACGCTGGCCCCGCTACGGCTGTGTACTGTGTAACGGCTCCCTCCAACTCGCTTCGAAACATTGGTGATTCGAACAAACAAGCCTGGGAGTGATGGCTCCTTGCTACCGAGGAGGGCACGTCACGTTCCAGCTTCCCAAGTGAATGCCAACACTCGAGTGAATTCTAGGCCGTCCTCGTGCTGCTTCGTCACTCTCCCGCTACGAGATACCCTGAACATGTACAAGATTGGTGGCTGGGGTACCCTATCGGCATCAATTTGATTCCTGACTTTTCAGGCTCTGAAAGCCTTCAAACTTCCACAGTACTGTGTATCAGCACCACCGGGATTCCCCTCCCTGCCATGCAGAAGACAGGGCGAAGCAACAACTCTGGCGATCCGTTCAAACCAAGCACTCACTACAGCGCGCCTCAACCCAATGGGAGCCCAGAGCACAGTCTCAGTGGATCTCGACGTGCCGTGCGGGTCGCTTGGCCGCGAACCATTGGTTGGCGCCACGTGGGCAGCTCAGGTCCAAGCTCGAAGAGCAGTCAAAAGGGCCCCTGTCAGGAAGGAAAGGATCGACAAGGATCTGATGGCACGGACGTCGACAGAAAGGGAATCAGGGCAGACTTGCAATTACACTAAGAAGAGCAGAAGCGTGATTCCAATCTCACACGGCGCTTTCTCCATCCCTTCCTCAACCCTTCCACTCTCGGGCCTAGGTAATTTGGCACCGAAAACTTTTGGGACTCGTCATTGAATCAATTGCAATTCAAGATTTCTCCAGACCTGTCGCATCCACGGCTCGATATTAAGATAGTACCGAGAGAGGGACTTGACACCCGGTTCTGCGTCTGCAGGGTGTGCGCATCTGGAAGTTCCCACTGCATCGCACCGCGCGCGTCACTGTCGGTCCCGCATCATTATCCGTGGAACCTACTCGCGCGCCAAAACCGGGTCGCTTACCTTATAGCCACCAAACATCCGCCATGCCGTCACTCACCAGCCTGCCCAACGAGCTCGTTGTGTTTATCCTCGAGAATCTCAACTCGGAGAGAGACACTGCGTCGCTGTGTCGCGTCAGTCGCAGGCTCTACGAGGCTGTCAGTCCCGTCCTCTACAAAGATGCCGTTGACCGGCACGACATGTGGCCCTTGGCCTTTGCCGCCTTCTCTGGCAATGCGCGCACAATGAGGAAGATCCTCGCCGCCGGTGCTAACCCTGACTGGGTCTTCGACGAGGCCAACATGCCACGCTGGGTCTGGTCTTTGCTGATCACGGCGGATTCCGACCGCGTCCCACAACCGCCAAATACCCCGTTTGGCCTCGGACAACCCTCCCAGAATCTACCGGGCTTTGACGGCCGACCCTATGCTCCTCCGTTTGGAGTACGTGCCGCGTGGTCGAGCAGCAGTTCTGATATGTATGACGATGATGACCTCGACGAGGATGACTATGAAGATCACGGGCCCTTCGGCAATCTGCATGTGTTGGGAGGCTGGGCCGGATTTCCCCTGGATCCGGGCGACTACCCGACTGACGCGGATCTGGACGACATGGATGACGACATGTCCGACGAGAATCCTTCGGATCCGGGCATCAGCAGCACCGATTCGTCTACCCTGGGCAGTGGTGATCGCCCGCAAAATGGGGCGGGACGGGACCACGATTCCCCTGCCTCGCGCTTCTTCACCACTCTCCATGTCGCTGCTGCCATGGGGAACGAGGAGGCCGTCCAGGTCCTGCTGGATCACGGCGCTTCGATCGACACCGGCTGCCGGCGTCTTTGCGGCTGTAAGCATGCGGCGGGCATGCTAAACAACCTGGAGAGCCCCCAGCTCGACCTGCGCTTGCCCCAGTGGACGCCTCTCCACGTCGCCATCTGTCATAATCGCACCGAGACGGCGAGACTGCTCTTGTCGCGCGGAGCGAGCTGTATGATGGAAGCCCCACGCGCCTCCGGGGTCGCAGAGCAATACGACAGTACGGCTCTGCATCACGCCGCAGCTCTCGGCCAGGCGGAACTGGTCAAATACATGGTCGACAACCGCCACCAGACCGACCTTGACGTGCGGGATCGGAGGACGTTGACCCCTTTCTACTATGCTTACGCAAATGGTCGCTGGGACTCCACCGTGCCGTTGCTTGCGCAAATGGGCGCCGATATCAATGCCGAGATCAAGTTCTACCAGCCCTACTGTACCATCACCCCGCTCGGAGAGGCTGTCCGACTCGGCAACTTTGCCGACGCCCAGAGGCTCCTTGACCTGGGTGCCGACCACTCTCGCGGCTTCGTTGCCACGGGGGCTGGCCATCGGAAAGGCCTATCTCCACTGCATCTGGGCTGCATGCCCTCGGCCCGCCCAAGCGGCGGAGCCGGCAAGCTGTTCGACGATGCTGGAGAAGCTGAACAGAGGGTGAAGATCATGGAGGCCTTCATCTCCAAGGGCTCGGACATCCACAGCACAGACTGCTACGGCGACGCTCCCCTCATTGCGGCAGCGCAGAACCGGGTACTGCCTTCGGTGAGGGCTCTGATCGCGGCTGGGGCTGACGTCAATGCAAGAAACTCTCTGGGTCGCACAGTGGTCATGCAAGCCGTGCTAGGCCCGTCGAATCCGCTTCCTGGCTCTCTGGACGATAATTCCGTCTCGGTGCCGGAGTCTATGCGGGTCTTCTCCGGCATCCTGGGCGCCTTGGTTACGGCAGGGGCTCGGATCGATGACGTCGACCCTAAGGGAAACAACATACTGCACCTTCTCTTGCACAGCAGGGAACCTATGCTCCCTCCCGGCATCGGCCTCACGGAGGCAATACGCCTCCTCCTCACCTACCCTGGAGCCAAAGCACTGCTAACGGCTAGGAACGAGGACGGGCACATGGCCTTTGAGGTGGCACTTCGGGCTGAGGCTCACCACACATACGACATCTTGCTGCGACCCGGAGTCGTGCAGCGAGCCCTCACGGCAGAAGACTTTAGACGGATGTGCGATTTTATTATGGACAGTGCGAAGATCCTGCCCCATAAAGACATGGAGTTCCTCTTGGACCTCGATGTCGACAACAAGTTCTTGTCAAACTCGGCCATTTTCCGGGACGCCGTCATCAAGGAGGCTTGGTCAGTGGTTGCGCTCATCGCTCGCCGTGGAATACCCCCGCTTGACCGACAGACGTGCACAGAGCTCATGTGGCGTGCTCTAGAGTCTCGCCACTGGGATCTGTCTCACCAGCTTATCGAGCTAGGGGCGGACGTCAACGCTGTCGCCGGCGACGGAGACCTGAGGACACCTCTGTGGCAGGCTATCGACGCTTTGCCCAAAGTCAGTCACTCTCAGGTGGAGAGACTTGTCCAGATTCTTGTCGACAAAGGCGCCAATATCCACCACAGCGTTGACGACTCCCGGGTGTTGACGAGAGCCACCCAGAAACAGCTCGTCCCGTTGGTCAAACTCATGCTCCAGAATCAACCGCTTCGCGACGATCCGCGAGCAGTGGGAGGATACTACCTCCACCATGCTCTTCATCATGTTTCTTCGGGGGGCTGCTGCGACAATCCTCCCACCCATCCCCGCATCATCTACACTCTGATCCATTCCGGGGCAGATCTCACCGAAGTCGACCCGGACGCCAATTACCCCCTGACGACGTTGCTGCAGGTTCTCTGCAACCTCACTACCGAAGCCATGCCCCAGGACATTCGCTTCTTCCAATACTGCGATAGCATCAGGGACCTCTTCGTTCCGGGAGTAGACATCAACAAGCCCAACAACAAGGGCCGCTCCATCGTCAGCTATCTCGACGAGTTGTTGCAGACCAAGGCCGGACAGGTGTGGATCTCTCCGAAGCTGGAGCTGGTCGAGGACGCGAGCGGTGCCAAATTACTCAAGTTCAAGCCCGACATGAGGTTGAGGAGGATGCCGGACGACCGACCCGTCACTACAATCTGGGACACCCGCCTGGGGTGAGTAAGGGTTCCCTGGTCACCGTCAACTCGGGCGTTTCGCTTTTTACAAGACTATTACCGTCTGATTTTGCTTCTTTTCGCCACGGGGTCCGGTGTTTAGCTTCGTCGGCATTGCTCTCAAGGCCTCAGGGATAAGTGCCTTTAAACCAATTTGCGCCGCGGAAGGCAATCATTCTGCTACGATACGTCTTGATTTCCTGTGTACTACCCCGGGCTTGATACAATTTTGCGGAGAGTTGCGCGTGGTTCTGAGAAGCCATCGCGCAGTGTATATCGCTCCATGTTCCTGTTCCCTTTGTTCTTCGTCAAAGTGTTGTATCGATAGGGAATAATAGACTGGTATGAGCTCGCGCCAAACACAACAACCCCCTCCACCGTCACCATTCAGCATCGTTGAAGAACAGCTCCACCTGATCAGTGCCGTACTTCGCCCCGTAGCCCCGAACCATGAACTCCCCTTCCAGCTAGGCGCAAGCGGCTCCTCCCTAAAGAAGATGGCGCCCGACGACGCAGAACTCCCAGACGGTGTCCTCCGCGGGAACCCATCTTACCCGCGGGAGCCGGCTGCCCGTCGTCCAGTGGATGGCGGTGAGGAGATGAGGTTAGGCCGTTCCCGTCGGTTTTGCTGGCCCCCCTCGGCGGCTTGGCCGGTGAGGTCGTCTAGGATTGCTAGGCGAAGGGGGGCCGGAGAGTGCGGGCGGTGTGGGACTTGCGCAAGGGCGACGAGGACGGCTCGCTCAGGGACATGGTGCTCATGGACGATGCCAGGGCGTGTGGATACGCAGCTGGGGCGCGGAGAGCTTGTACACTTACTTCGAGTAATACAAGTCCACCCACTCCTGGTCTTGGTCGTTGACTGTCATCACCTCGTTAGACGCGGAGGATGGCAGGACTTTCACTGCTCAGCTCTGTTCTCAAGATAAAGAGGGGGGACCAAAGATTGACAACTCACGCTTTTAATCATGCAGCACATGTTGAAACAGCTTTTTTCTCGGCAAACGACACGGATGAACGCAGCATGGTCATCGTCCACAGCAAGGGGACTTGGTGCAAAGGGTGCTTGTTGCCCTTGTCCCCGCCCACGTCGGCGTGGCCGTCGGCAAACCAGCACTGCCGCAGGACCAGACAGCTTCCCACCTCGCGGAAAGACGCAAGGCCCAAAGTCTCGTCGGCGCTCCAGGAGGGCGAAGGCCCTGGAACCTGCGGTTGGCCGCGTGCGGCACGCATAATCCTTCCACTCATCCGTTCCGAGGCCACCAACGTAGTACTTGGTCTGTCTGTCGCTCACCTTGGCATGTTGGTATATGCGTTGGACATAGGCACCCTAAATCCGCAGTACACCAAAGTGCCATCGAAGCAGATCAGTACGGTATTTGGCCTGGCATCGCGAAACTTGGGAAAGAACATTCTCGGGTTTCGGCGTCTTTTTGCAATGCGAGATGTGATTCTAGACCAGCTGCCCGGCGACAGAAGATTATTATGGGAGGGAGGCCGTCTACCAAGCTAGACGCTGCCTGCACCGGTGGCGGGCGGTTTTGGAAACATGCATGTGATTCAGATGCGCCGCTGCCGTTACACTTCGACATATACCTGTACCGACCATCCACGAACCATTGCATTCTAGACATTAGGGCATTCCGGTTCTGGCCTGAGACAAGTATCATACTGGTAGACTCTGCAAAGAGAACCAGCTAACAGGATGCTTCTATCATTTTGGGTCAGAGGGTACTTGTATGTGAAGGTGGAAGCGAGCGGCTGGGTGGCCGGACACTCGGTTGAGGCATGCATATGCCTAGGACAGCCCTCAGGGCCAGTGTAATTATGCTGGCTCGTGGTCGACCCAAGGGTGACTGACTAACCTGTCAGGCGGCTAGCGAAGGCGTGCCAGTACAGAGAATGTCCAGCACTTTCTGGCTAGCGTCCTAGCACTGACCTACACCTGGCCACCGACCCTGACGAGACTCACCATCCTCCTGCTATACTGGCGGATCCACCCCTCTCCCGCGGCTGCTTACAAGCCACCGCAGCAATGCTGCTCGGCTACACGATAACCCTTTCGATATTCTTCGGCGGACCGTGCAAACCCCTCGTGATAGGCAGCGGTGTCTGCCTGAACAGCATCGCCATCGCCCAGGCCGTCCTCAACGTCGTCACCGACGCCATCATCATCGTGCTCCCGATACCGACCATCCAACCGCTGAACATGCCGTTGAAGCAGAGGATCCAAGTCGGTATCATCTTGGCTCTGGGATCAGTGTACGTACCCGATAATCCCCACTCCCTCTTGCTCACTAATCCGTACTAACCGGTAACAACGCCCCACAGCGCCTGCGTAGCCTCCATCGTCCGCGTCTCCTGCGTCAAAGCGATGCCAGCCAACCCGGACGTGACCTGGACGCAAGCCAGTGCAGCGGTGTGGTCGTGTCTCGAGCTTAACCTTGGCATCCTCTGCAACTGCTTGGCACTCGTCAAGCTCTTTGTCAGGCGACACACGCACTTCTTGGCCGACAGCAGTGCCCGCGCCTACGGTTCACAAGCCGGAGGCCAACAAGCCAGCAGAGCGATGCGTCTTGCGCCATCGGTGCCGCCGTCGCCGACGCCGACGCCGACCATCTCGCAGTCTATCGCCAGGTACTTGCCAAGCTCGACGTTCGGCGCGCGGCCCTCGTTGGGTCTGACGGACGAGACGTCCTTGATTATGGAGGTGTCTTTGATGCCCAGCCCGTAGGCTTCGGCCAGGGCTTCCGAGGAGATGTCGTTGTCTTCTGCCCAGAGGGTGAGCGAGGGGATGATGGTTGCTTTGGGCACACCTTGGGGCTCAGGCGCAGCAAGTAGCCGTAGGGCAGGATGGGGGGCCGCGAAACACAGTTATCAGTTGCATAGTTTTGGGAAACGGAGCGACGAGCCGGCTGATGGGAGGGTGGGAAGAAGGGGATTGTTGTTGACCAGTTTGCGGTTGATGTTGTGCATAAGCCGCAGAAAATGATGGTCTTACTGGCGATGGTGGCAGTACGGACAGCATCCCGGGACTGGCGCAGAGTGGTCATCGGGCGATCTGATTCATGCCGGTGTGGTGGGTGTCTTAGACGACTTTATAATTGGTGCCTACTTGCCCGTTTGTCTTGACGCACGGGCAATTTCGACCACATGTTCTGCCGAGAACGACGCGCAATATGGATGGTTTTCCACGTCCTTGCTAGCCAGTGCACTTCGTTATCGAGCCCCCCTTCTCCTTCTTCTCTTTGATGGCCACCGCTATCGAGCAGAAGTCCGATCCCCAGACATCCTCCGCACCTCGCTCGTCAATAAAACAACAGAAATGGTTGGCCTTGCTTCTGTGATGGTTGTTCCGCAGCCATTTGTCTGCTGTCTTGTCGTTGAGCTTTCTTCCCGTGCTTACGAGGATGAACAGAATCGGAGTGCTTTGCCAGAAGTCATAATTGAGCTCTTCGGAGTGATCAGCGGCACTTGTGGACGATTGATGCCACCCCGTTACCAAGAGCTTTTCCATGGCGTTTTCGAGCTCGACACGGCCAGTTTTTACCTGCACTGATTAGGATCTTGTTAAGTGTCTGAACAGTTGAGACATACCTGAACAACAACACGTATTCTGGACACATGATCGGCATGTTGCGTACCATGCCTAGATGGGCTAGTCTCCAAAACAAAGAGTAGATCTGGGCCAGCAGTTTTGTCTGGGAATAGGAATCTCGAAGTAGATTGTGGGCCCCGTATACGGTACTGCTTCATCCAGTCCCAGATCGTGCTGTAGGACGGATAGTTGTACTCTGTCGGTGATTGGTCGAGCACATAGTCTTCAAGATGGACAAGTGACTTTAGAAGTACTCTGTGGCTTACTGCGCTCTGAGATATTCTCGAGTGGCCGAAGAGATGCAACAATGCTTCTCGATGTCGAGGCTCAAACAGGATGCTCTCACTATCTTGAGGACAAAGCAAGCGATCAAAAGCCTACCATTCCGTGATCAGCTGGAAGTCATGGGGCCCGTGATGAAGTGTTCGTCCGCACTTACCGCTGCTATATACCATTCCGCGGCTTTCCCGAACATGGCCTGCACCTCGTGGTCGTCTTGCGTGTGGATGAGCCACTGCAGCATAAGCTGGTGATACTCGTCGAGCCCTTTACCGCGGAGGTGACACATAATCGCGTGCACAGCCAGGGGCTCCGCTAGCTTAAACTTTACGTCGTCACTGCCGTAGTGCTCTACCAAGGCAGAGCCGTAAGTGACAAGTTCCGCATGTCTGGGGTCGAGAAAGATGGTCGGGCGCCACATTATCTCGGCTCTGATGCCCGCCCGGTGAAGGTCTTGCACCAGTCCGGACTTCCCTTGGGCTGTCATTCGGCGGATTTGGCGTTGTAGGCCCTTGGTGGCTAGTGTGGATGTATTTTGCCTGGCGCCCTCCACTATGTCACGTATGGCTGCGAGCGTCGACATGCCGTGCTCAAGTCGGGTTGCTTCTGCAAGGATTGCCTCGACGTAGGTCGTCGACCATCGGTATCTTCCACGGAGGATCTTGCTATTGTTGACGATGAGTTGTCGGATGTAGACATTCCTGAGCTGCTCGAACAACAGTGCCGGGAGGTGTGGCAAATCTCCAACGAAAGATGTCTTAGAAGCAACATCCACCAACTTCAACACGGCATCCAGTGACATCCCACCATGCTCAGCCAACATGTCCAGTAAGGCCACCCGGATCTCACGTGGGTCGTCCAAGTGCACGTCACAGAGCAGATGAGCCGTATATATCATCTCTGCTGTCACAAGAACGGGGTCCTGCAGGTCAAGTATGGCCTGCAGACCGCTCGGTATTTCACTTTCAGATGTGATTGCAGTCTCCAACTGAGGCAGAGAATCGATCTGACAAACTAGATCGATGATCTCTGCCACAGGACGGGTCTCCAAGGGTCTCCATAACCATGTCTCGGACTTGAGATACCCCTCTAGACCCTTGCCATTCAGTTCCATTCGCTTGAGCCTGAAGGGCCGTCCACTGCAACCCAGAAGAGGCCCAATTAGCTGAGATCCTTGGCCTGGCCCCTGTCCAGCCAGCTGCTCTGACACGAGCTGAGTGATGTGCTTCTTGTATAGGTGCCAGAAACTGTCGTCGTTGGTAACCAAGGGAAAACTGTTGTGTACGTGGTGCTCCTTCCACTTCTGCAGAGGAGGGATATCCGGGTTGTCGATTATCCGGTTCAGCGCTGAGTCAATAGCGGTCCTCATCTTGTCCATGTCCAAAGCAGTCCCAGAAAATACGACAATTGGGTCGATGACCGAGTAGCTGGGTTCGGGAGAGACTGGCTCTGACATTGTGGTGTCCATGTCCTCGTCATATGTATCTTCCCAATCCGCTTCTGTTTGGTGGCTTTGTTCAGCCATTGTTAGTGCGTAGAGGCCCAGGACGGCGTTATACATGTGGTCCATCATTCTTGAAGCTTGTTCGTTACCAAGCACGGTCTGTGCCTCGTCGAAACAGAAGTAGATATGTCGTCTCCTCGTAGAACCGTGGATTACATGTTGTCTTCATTTCTTCCACACAGAACTGCATCGAAGTATTTATCGATGCAATCTGCACTTCGTAATCACTTTCAGAGTCGCACTGGCCAAATCCTAGCACGTCTTCCTGGGCAAGTCGGAACAACCGGCCGAGAGCATCAAATGGATCCAAGTTGGCACATCATATTTGGACCAGCAGCCATTTCATCGGGGTGGGCTCGGGGCAGTGCCGCAAAAACTCACGGAACAGAGCAACGCTTGCGATGAGAATTTGCTCATAGAGGTTAACCTTGGTTCCTGTCTTGCTGTTGCTTATGGTCGGGCAATCGAGAAAGAAATATGTGTCCTTGGATCCAAACATGCGCCGCGGATCAAGCATGTCAGAGTCCCAGTCGGCTCCTATCCCCGGAGATATCGTGGGCGGTACGAGATTTGGAGGCAAGATGTAGAAGCCCCATCATTGGCAGAGCAGGTCGAAGATTTGACGAGTCTTCCCAGTTCCTGCTGCCGAAAACAATACGTGGACTGCCCGCGGGACCTCTTTCCCATCATCGGCGTCGAATGATACCTCAGCTAAGATGCTGGATAGCAATGACGCCTCAAGCAGGCTTGTCTCAGACTTGGCCAAGTCAGGCAATAAGGGAATTATCCGTTTGATATAAGAGGACGCCAGAGTGGGCCAGCACTGCCTCACGAAGACAAGAAGACCATATTCGAGGGGATAGTGCGTTTCGGTCAGTCTGGAAACTCCGATGTTCCAAACTTGGTCTATGTTGAATCAGACGGGAAATTAAGCCAACGGTGAGATAGAGGATACACACCCATTTTGTGCTGCCGTAGCATGACTTTCAGTTTTGGTACGTATAGATGGCGGATAATTGATTGGGACTGGCATGAACTGTCTTGCGGCCATCGCTGGATGAAATCTTCGAAGTCCTGGAGACTGTCATGACACTCTCGCTGCGACGAACTAGGTCCGATGCTACTTAGCCAAACTTTTAGTTGATCTCTGTAGAGAGCAGGAAACTTGGAACACGCGGGTGCTTGATGCTGTCACAGAGGACGATGAGCTCTCTAGGATCCAGTCCCTCCATTTCCCAGAGAATCCTCCCAAGATGGAAGTTCTGAGCAGGATCCACATCCAGAAGTGAGGTAAGTGCATAGGCTCGACCCTGATAAAACTCTGTGTCCTTGAGAAGATATGGCAGGATGGTTTTGGTAGTGCAATGAGCACTTCAGGCAGTTGGAAATCAAGATCTGCGGGGAGCGGATAAGGATCTAGCTTTAGCGACTTCAATCTGTCGCAGTAACGGCGGCAGAAGTATAGGAAGCATGCCAGTCCGTATCTGTCATCCATATCGTCGATGTTATTGACTTGGCAGAGTTTTGGCTCGCAGGACAGCGACTTGAATATGGCGTGGAGTTGAGGAAAAATGATGTGTAGATGTTCGGCGGCCGTATTATTTCAGCCACCAATCAGATACTCAACTTCTACCAACAACCAACAGACTAACCCCTCACTTCGCACGGCAACGAGGCACCAGCAACTTATTGGAGTCGCCTACACAATTCATGGCACCGGCGGTCAGGTAAAGCACTCATCCAGTCGTGTTCAAAGCGAGCAGAGAGCACGCCACGCTGTGACACTCGTATCCGGTATCGAAATTTGACGCCACATCTCCGGGGAGGCCATTGGGTGAAGCTTCGGTCGTCAAGTCATATCTGCCACGCCCATGGCATTTCGGTCAACAAGCCTCGCAGCGACTTGGATAAGGCAGTCAAGGGGCCCCTTTTTTAGGGGCCTGGGGAGGAAGATGGGGAGATATCTGTCCTTCCCAAGCAATCTCCGTCTAAAGGTAGCAAGAGCACAACAACCCAACGTACCAATGCGGACAAGACAGCCCAGCGGACAGTGCCACCTTGGCACCAGAACTGCTGTGTTTTAACCAGCGTTTCGGCAGTCGACTCAGCGCACATTGTCGATGTCCAAGCCACAAATTGCATAGGAGAACCTGGTGACTTTGTGGAGGATGTTTCAGCTATTCTGGCCTTTGGAAGACATCCAACAGCTTGATATCTAAGGCTATAGAAATCCGAAATATTCTCCCTCTACAGCCTACCGCTCTTAGGCTTTGAGATGGGAACAAATTTGCACTTCGCCGTCCAACACGCAACCGATCACAAACACAAAATAAGTCTCCCAGATGTTTGGTTCAAGGACCGACGCACAGACACCGGGATAGATGGCATCCTCGTCCGAAAGTGAATCGACGACTTAGTCTTCAGGCCGTAGATCCTCCACTAAGCCGTGCGTGGTAGCTCCTCGTCCTCCCGTACGTTGGCATGTAGTTTTCGCGTGAGAATGGAGCCATAGATTGTCGCAAGCAAGGAAATCAAGGGCAACACAAGGAACAGCGCAATAAGCGCGGCGCATAACGTCATGGTGAATATCGCGAACCCGTATGCTGCTTGTCGAAGATCAGGGCTTGCATTTTGAGAGCGTGCTGACAGTGACAGGTTGAAAGAGTTCAGAATAATCACAATGGCACCAAACGCTGACACTGCGTTGTTGTACTGGTCCATGTAAGGCACATAGCTTTCGGTCAGGGCATGGGGGAAGCCTTGCAAGATGCTGGATACGGATAACTTGCGAGGTGTATATCGGTAAATGGTGTCGAGCCGATTTAAACGCAACTCGCCATATTGGAATCGTGTGTCCATGGTGTTATGGTCCTTAGGGTTGAGATTTGGGAGTGTTGTACGGGCAAATTCCGCCCAAGCTCGGAAGTCCAACTTCGCATTGATTAGACGGCATTCTTGTGCCACCTGGAAATCATGACCAAAGCGAATGAGGCCGCAATAAGAGTACAGAAGCCCGCACGCTGCTCGGTGGAATTGAGGGTCGCAGGATATATAGGTCTCCCAGAAGTCATAATTGAGCATGAAGTCCGGGAGTGGTTTGATGAATACTCTCGATTTCGCCCAAACAAGATGGAGATCCAGTTCCTCTGCGATTACAATTTCGCGGCGAAGGAACTTCTGGTAGTACAAGGAGCGTGGAGCTCCATGAACGGCGATTAGCCAGAGCATCTCGCGTAATCCATTGAATCGAGAAAGATCGAGAAAAGCACTGAGAAATCTGTGCACCTCATCTCTATGCTCGGATCTCAGTGGCTGCAGTGCCCTCGATAGGGGAGGTAGGTCGTTGAAGGCCGCAGGGAGGACTAGGTTCTCCCGAGCAATCAAGGAAGAAGTCGGTGGGAACGGGGGCTTATGTGCTGCCGACACGATGTTCTTCCCGTATTCGTCCATAGAGAATAGAGTAAATACGACGATGGTTGGGGGGAAATGTCGGAGTTGCAGTCAGATTTGTCTGTCAAGTCTAAAAGCTCTTTCGAGGAGTTAAGAGTAGAGTATTTTATGCAGATTTGATGTCTGGGCTACACCAATCTGGCGCCGCTCGGAAGCAAGGAGGATGACGTGAACGGCGTTAGCTCTTTACGTGGACGACGTTGACTCTTTGAGAGATGTCGCAATTGTAATATAATTCGTGACGTTGAACAGGACGGGACTTCCCATCACCAGGGCTCTTGGCTACCTACATTTGAACGTCACCGCGATGCTGGCAGAAACACTTTCAGATAAGGGCAACATTTCACTTAGACTGGCCATGTCAGCAACAGGAAGCATCCTCCGGCGAATAACATACATCGTAGACTTAAGACGGGGGCTCGTGCAACGGTCGCCTTTCCGTAGGCGCCTGCACATCACAACTAACATGATGCTATGATGAAGACAGTCACCCCGCGCGCCAAGTCTAGTAGATGGGAAAATTGTGCGATGGTCGACAATGAGCGTCAAGATGACGGTGTTGACCTGGTTGACTACCACCAAAAAGTCCCCAGGATCAAACATGCAGAATCGTTTCAGTCCAGCTCAAGTATCTCGAGTGAAGGACCTTGTCCGGGTCTGGAACAGAGCTCACAAGATGGCGGGTGCCGGAAGTCGACATGAGCACCACGAACGACCCCGCGACCTCCGTCAAAACTTCAATCGCGAACCGTACCTTGAAGTGCCGTAAGATTTCCGAATGGCAATCCGACAAGCGAGAACATCCTCAGTGGCTATCGGGCTGAAGGCAGACTAATTGGGAAATATTCGTCAGCCAGGCCTTCGTTGCGCACACGAGAGTTGCAATGCGTACACGCATCTGATCGGGGTGCGCGCAAGAGCCATTTGCACAGCCTCTGAACCAGCTGTGCTTCAGAGACTAGGTATATGGAAGCGTAAGTAGATGGGTGCTCCCACGCCCTCCGTACATAGTCTCTCTCACAAGATACAGATAAATACAAGCATAGTACTATACAATGTCACCACCGACTAAGCCTCATCAATCTCCGGCTATCCAACCCCTGCGCATCGAGGTTATACATAGTCCAGCTACCAACTCAAGCAACCACCTCAAACCTCAACAACCACCAACCTCCCCTCCCCCCTCGCAGCCCTATACCGGTTCGTAGCCTCCATCAACCCGCCACACCCCCTCAGCAAAACCCCCCACTTCCTCGCAAACCCCTCCGTCACCTCCCACCCGTCCCCGCGCCACGGCTCACCCCAGACCAGTATCCCCCTCAGCTCGACCTCGTCGAAACCGTCGTACAGTCCCCCGCACAGGTCGGCGCACAGCTCGTCGGCGTCGTACTCGCCCTGGAGGCGGATGAGGTTGTCCCGCATCTCGGGCACGGGGAGGGCGTCGATCCAGTAGTCGTGCGGGACGGAGAGCTGGAGAGGGGTCGGGGCGAAGGTGGGTGGGGGGCAGGACGGTGTCGGAAGGAGGGCGACGAGGGACAGGGCGGCGCGGCATGAGGGGGGGAGGGAGGGGAGGAGGGAGAGGAGGGAGAGGTTGGTCAGGGTGGCGCGGAGGACGTTGTATTGGGATAGGGTTAGGAGGAGATGCGTCTTGGGGATGGGGTGATTGGTGGTGGTGACGACGGGAGGGCTGTGGTTGTTGTTGTCGAGGACGGAGGGGAAGGGGCGGAGGAGATTATGGGGGTGTCGGCTTGGTCGGAGAGGTGGAGGGTTAGGGAGGGGTGGAGGAGGGGGAGGTCTTGGAGGCGGGACATTGTTTGCTGGTCGATTGGAAGTTCGGAGGACGGGACGTGGTGTAGAGGCGTGAGAACTTTATGGATGTAGATTATGTGCGCCTTGGGAGCCGGTGCGCGCCGAGACGAGCGGTCGACGGAAGGGCTGTCACTGATACTGAGTCAATTCCCGTTGTCACAGTGCGACTAGACATCCCGAACTTGATGCAGTAGCCGTCCCGAAGGACAATTGCAGTTCGTGGCGGCCAGATCGGTCTCTAGGCGCACCGAGGCTGTTGCAAGATGCCGTCCAGATTCGCAATGGCTGAAGGTCCCGCCCAATGATTGAACCCCTGGCCGTGGTGTCGTCACTTCCCGGCGCCGCTGTGGCTAGCGCCGCAGGGATAAGAGCTGGAGCAGCTGCACGGGCCGCGTCCGTGGCGTTGGACAGCTGTTGCCATTCCAAACAGCTGTCCTCCTCGATACTGACCTCGTGTAAGACAACCTTCACTTCAACGACAACGCTTCAGGAATTGAGAAGTTCATCTGACTCCATATACTGACTGAAATTCTCGAAGATGGCGGATGTAGACGAGAAAGCAAAGGCTGAGAAGCTCGCGGCAGCCAAAGCCGCGGCCAAGAAGAGGGTAAGTGTGTCGAAGCCCCTTCCGCGCTCGCTAACTGCAAAGTCGCAGCTAACATGTGCGTCAGGTCCAGGAAATGAAGAAGAAGCAGAAGAAGACCGCCGGGCCATCAGCGGACAAGAAAGAGGAGGCCGACGAGAAGCCCCCGCCAACCCCAGAGCCGGAGCCCGCAGCAGCCACACCAGCCGCAGCAGCAGAGGACAAACCAGCCGCCCCCGAAGAAGCCAAAGACGACGTGCCGCCGCTGTCACCGACGGCCACGAACGCGTCCCTAGCCCAGCAATCTAAAGCGAGGTCTGCCTCGTTCCGCAAGCCGTCCATTTCTGGACCTCTATCACCAGGGCTCTTTAGTCCAGAGGGCGAGACAGCGCCGGACATCTACCGCAAGCATGTCGCGCGCATAGACGAGCTGGAGAAGGAGAACAAGCGGCTCGCCAAGGAGGCATCCGATGCCGAGAAGCGGTGGCAGAAGGCCGAGCAGGAACTGGCCCACCTCAGGGACGACGACGGCGAGGGTGGCGGCAGGGGTGCCTCTGACGGGCAGGTAGAGAAGCTGGTATATTGATTGCCCCCCCCATGCTCTCTCCTATAGCACTTTAACCTTGTCTTACTAACCCGCATTTTTCACTTCTAAAGAAAAACGATCTCCTCGCCCTCCAGCGGCAGAACGCCCAGCTCCAATCGCAGCTCTCCTCCTACCCGAGTCGCCACGGCTCCTCGCCCTCCATCAGCTCCACTTCCCCGCCCGCCGCCCTCACCGAGCTCGAGGCCCTCCTCTCCTCCAAGTCGGCGACGATCGAGACGATGGAGCTCGAGATGTCCCGCCTCCGCGCGCAGGTCGAGCGCCTGTCGCTGTCGGCCTCGTCGCCGTCGGAGCAGATCTCGGCGCTGGAGGAGAAGCTGGCCCGCGCGGAGAAGGCGGCCGCGCTCGCGCAGCGGGAGCTGGGCGACCTGAAGCGCAACCTCGAGCGCACGGCCGAGAAGGCCGTCAGGGCGGGCAGCGCGCAGGCTAGTGCTGAGACAAAAGTGCGCAGCCTCGAGAGGGAGGTGGGGTCCCTCAAGTCCGAACGGGAGGAGCTGGGGAAGAAGGCCGAGGGGCTGGAGAAGAAGGTCGCTACGCTGACGACGCTCCATAAGGAGCAGGACGGGCGGATGCAGGCGCTCAGGAAGGAGAAGGAGGCGAGGGACAGGCAGATCGAGGAGCTGACGTCCAGGCTAGAGAAGCTGGAGGCGGAGAATCTGAGGTTGAGGAAGAAGGACGCTGCTGACGGTGGCGGCGACGACGAGGGCGTCGACGAGCTCGAGGACGAGGAGAGGCAGAGGTTACGCAAGCGGCTCCGGGAGCTCGAGGCGGAAAACACGGATCTCCGCAGGGGCATATGGCATGAGAAGAGGAAAGAGCTGCAGGTCGGCCCCGACGACGTCGGCAGGTTCACGGACGTCGACCTGGGAGGCGGCTCGCCTGTCGCGCGCAGGAAGAGCGCTGCTGGAGGCGGCGGTATCGGTGATTTCTTGCAGAGCGGGTTGAATGCGCTTACGGGAGTCGGTGCTGGCGATGAGCACCATGACCTGCTCGAGGAAGACGATATGGAGTTTGACGCGGATGCGTTCCGCAGGGCCGCTGAGGAGGAGGCCAAGAATCGCATTGAGAGAATCAAGGAGATCAAACGGGGCTTGAAGAACTGGGAGGGGTGGAGGCTGGATCTGGTCGAGAACCGGAGGGGTGGAGGGGAGGGGATTGGTGAGATCTTTGAGATTTGACATGGCTGCCCGACAGCAAAGGGTCTATAGAACAGCGTACAGTATCGAAGGATGCCGAACCGATACGCTTTAGGGTGCAATGACACCAGATGAGTTGATATTGACTGGAGGGTCCCGGGACAAACACAGCCCCGGAAACACGACTGCGAGAGTCAAAGGCTCGTCCACATGTCAGAATGGATACGTGAAGTTGTCGGTCATGCTCCAGGTTTGTTTAGGGCATATTCTTTCATGTCAGAGCACTAAGAAGCGAAAGCAAGGTGCACTTGGGAACAAAGGTCGGTAGCAGAACCATGCAAGCATGCTGTTTACTTCATAAAGCCGTACTCGATACAGATGCCAATGCAATGCTGATCTCTCCTCCCATCAGGCAAGGAGCCATGATAACCTGCAGCCCACTCTATCGGAGGTATCATTTCTCGCCTGTAAGCCCTTTGAGGGCAACCAATCTCAACCAGAGTGACTACTTCAACGATTCATCCAGTCATCCATCCCAATCTAGCCTAACATCTCCCCCCCATGACCGAGAGAGCAAAAGTCAAACGCCTTGTAACTTGGCAGCTCCCGTGACTCACACGGCGCGGTTCGATTTGCAACGTATAATCAGACGAGTTCCGCCAGGGCCTTGTTGCGGTTCTCCTCAACGGCCTTGATGAATGTATCGTAAGGCGTCAACGTTCCCAGCGCACGGCGCATATGGGCATTGACGATTTGCAAGCCGTAGATGTAGCTGGCATTGACCCATCCGAAACTGGACGAAGCGCGTTAGCAAGTCGGTAAACACAATATGGAGGTGGAATTTCACTCACCCTTCCTTGGCAACGCCCTTGAAGTCTAGGCCCTGGTTGCCGTACTCGGCATCGACACGATGCGGATCGACTGGCCGTGTCACGTCGTACTTCTCAACCACCACACCGTTGAAGTCGACAAAGGCCTTGGTGATCATGAACAGCCACTTGTAGGCCAGACGCTCAGCCTCTTCGGTGAAGCTGTAGCGATAGAGTCCCGTCCAAGCAAGCATCTGCTGCGGCGCCCAGCCGTAGGGATAGTCCCACTGACGGTTCGGCCGCTCGAGTCCTATCTCGCCACGGCTCTCCTTCGTGCCCGACAGCAGACCACCGAACGCCTCGAACTTGGGCAGTGCCTTGGTCACCATGGCTGCGGCCTGCTTCGGGCTCGAGACACCCGCCCACAGGGCCCAGAACGTGGTGCAGCTTTCGTACGTGCATTGCTCGCGTTTGACCGTATCGTAGTCGAAATACATGCCCTCCTTCTCGTTCCACAGGTACTTGTCGATTGCAAGCTTCCTGCGCTTCGAGCGGCGGTCCCAGATGGCCGACGTCTCGACTTGGCCTGCTGGCAGGTTGCCCACACTGTACTCGGCCGGGATGACGAGCCTGTCGTTGAAGACGTTGCGGATCGTGCGAGCGATATCCGTCTCGTACTTGAACAGCAGCGAGTTGAGGTCGATGGTTGCGAGGTTGGCGCAGACACGTTCGAACCGGTAAGTGGTATCGTGGCCAGACTCGCGCACTGCCCTGTCATGCATGAAATACTCGTCCAGCTCCGGCTCGATGATCTTGCGCGTGTTGTAAGCCTCGACAAAGTCCTCGAACGAGAGGTTGTGCTTCTTCGCATACGGCTCGAGAATATGCACGAAATGGCCAGCCTCTGTCTCCGGCGGCACTCCCTGGCCTTCTGGTCGGTATCTCGAGAGGCCCGTGATCGGGTCCAGGCGCGGCTCAGCCATCCAGACGCTGTGGTACTCCTTGATAGCAGCCAGGATGGCAGTCCTCAGGAATTCCTTTGCGTCAGGCTCATGCTTGATCTTGTCGTATACTCGCAGAGCCATATCGGTCAGGAAAGGCGGCTGCGATCGCAGGAGATAGTAGGACCTCGTGGCGTTGAGGATCTTACCGTAGTGCTTGATGCAGAAGCAGAAGTTGAGGACCATGGACTTGGCGAGGTAAACCTTGTCGTTTACCAGCAGGCCGAGCGACTCCATGTAGCTATCCCATCCGTACAACTCGTTGAAGCGACCGCCGGGCACGACGAACGGACGTCCCCTAAGTGTCCTCTCGCCTGTCTTGGGATCCGTGGTCTCCTCCATGTCCACAGCCAGGAGACCTGGCTTCGAGTTCATGCCAGTCACAATCTCGGGCGTGATCTTCTCCGGCAGAAGCAGTACCTCCAGCCTCATTTCCGGCTTCTCCTGTGCCAGCTTCGTGTAATACTCATACTGCTCCGGGGCTCCTCTCGGAACATAGATGCGCGGTCTGGGATCGTCTGTCCAATCCTTGGGGTCTCTGGCGGCGAGTTCGATGCTCGAAGCGTCGATCCGCCGTGTCAGACCCTCCCAGAAGTGGTCGCGAATCATGCGTGATAACCGATTGACTGGGTTCTCGTTGAGGCGGGCCTCATCTAGGATAATCTGCTTGCGCCCATACTCTTTGGCCAGCGAGAGCTCTTGCAGCAAGTTGGACAGCATGTATGTGCCGCGGATGTCGAATCGGTTATGGCCATTGGACGCAGCGGTACGGAGGGTCAGAACCTGTAAGCAGCAACATGTCAGCTGCGCTCTGGCAAGCCACACCACTTTCAGCTTCCAGCCTACCTTAGGACCATTATCCTCTATGGTGATTTGCATGTTGCCATCTGTGTCCTCCTGCGACTGCAAGCTTTGCAGTGTCGGCTCGACTTGGATAAGGAAGCGGCGAGAATGCGGAATGGTCGATTCATCTGTGTGCGTCAGGTTATTAGCAATTCGCTGGTACTGACTGTACTTTCCATGGACCACAAGGACGAGCGTATCATACCATGACTTCCTCGCCGGTACGGCTCTTTGAGTCCCAGACGTTCCATCTGCTTCATGAGGCTGTTCTGTTTGCGGCGCCCCGTCAGCAACACCTCCAAGTGCGTAAGCCCGACCAAGAGAGGTTAGTTACCTGGGAATATGTCCGCGTGCGGGCACCGGCCCGGGTGTTCAGATGGCGCTCATCGGAGGCGTAATAGGTTCGGGCATCGTCGAAAACGCTGTTGAACTCGTCAACAGAGCCCCGGCTCCGGGGAGCCGCTGGTTGACCGCTCATGGTCGCAGTGTGAGGGGCGCACAACCAGGTCCGATGACGGATCTTGGTCTGGATCGCCCGTTTGACTGGTCGCAAAGATGTAGTAGGATCGTCCAGGGGCACTGGGAGTGTTCGAGTTCGGGCAGAGCGAGACGGCTGTTTATAAGTCAAAGGAATGACATGGTTAGTCAATGTCCGAAAGTGACACAGCAGTTACCACGCCAATCGTTCGCCAAAAGCATTGGAGTTTGTCTTACCTTATGGCCCAGTTGTAGTGTAGGGCTGGGTTTGGGGGGCTGTCTGGGGGTTGACGGATGGGAAATTGGGAAGTCGCAGGTACCGATCACGCGGACAGAAAAAGGGACAAACTCGAGAAGAGCTGAACAATCCTTGGGCCCAAGGCGTTCAATAAAGCCGCTAGGGGTCTCCAGACCTGTCAGCGCCGAACTCAGCTATGCAGCCGGCAGAGTACCTACCTTTGGCTGAAAGATGAAGCTGACAGGACGGTCAACTCGTCTCCAAACGCTGATCGGGTTCAGTCAATGGATGTACGTACTCGGCCCGTATTTCGGGGGTAGATACGATCCCCACCGAGGATGTATGTAGCTGTTATAGGAAGAGCGTGCACAGCAACTTGTAAAGATGTCGGTTCAGAGGTCAAAACATAGGGTCGCTTTCAGGGATAGAGAAGACCAGACGAAGTTCTCATCGGTGTCAAGGTATTAACGTCGTGAGGCCCAGATAAACTCCGGCACGGTCCACAGTACGAAGTGAAGATGGTCAATTGGCGACAGAGGGGAAAGCGCACTGGTACGAGGTACGTCACAGGTGCCCCTCCTTCCGACTCGGGCATTCCGACCACGACACGAAATTCACCTTTGGCAGGATTACTACGCGTGTCAGGGAGGAACCAGTTATGGTAATCGTGCAAGATGCAATGCAACCCCTACTTTAATTTCTTTCACATGTGGATTGGTCAATTGCATTTCAGTTCCAGTGCTTTTCCGGGACTGGCTATAGCATCGCTGTGTGGCAGCGCATGACACTTGTTGACCGCTTGAGAGATACTGGTGACAACCGCCCAAGTAAATCCACCGAAGCGGCTAACCAGAGTCCACTATGACGCTCGGGCATTGCATCACTGCTATCCACATTGGCTTTGGTCAAAAGTTCTCACTACATACATACATACTGTGTACATACCCGACTTCAATAACTTGCTCGAGATATGTCGAAGCCTTGGAATATATATCCTCTGGTGCTGTCACTGTCGAGCTGGCTGCTTTATGTTTATGTGAACAGAACATTTGGCACCGGTGCCACACCAAAAAAAAAAGAAGAAAAAAAAAAGAACTGCGCTAGAGTCGTTGCACAAGCGGTTGAGAAGTCTGAAGCTTAGAACAACAAGGTACGAAGGCTGGGGCCAAAAGTGACAACCCTCTCGAGATACGGGAGTCTGCAGACAGTGTTGCGACTTGCAAATTGGGAACCGCGTACTGTATTAACGCCTATATGGATTATAACTAGTGGTAGTGGGATAGCAATCCTCTCCTGGTCTAGAGTCGTCTCCTCTCACAGTTGTCTAGACAGACTTGCACGTAACCCTACTCGAAGGAAGTGTAAAGGGATTGGGCTTAATGATCCAGCTCTAACCCCAACCCTATGCTTTGAGAAGGCGCACTGTTCGTTTACGGGATTTGGATCCGGAGTGGGTAATCAGCTTTGGCCCCTGCCTTCGTATACCAAGGCATAGTATTCTCCCTCTCGAGATGCAGAGCTAAGCACATTCACGATGTCTATTGGATGTGTTCAAGTTATTTCCGTGGTCAGTGATAACCCAGGAGGAAGATAAGAAAGATGTTCTAGTCTAGTCTACCTCATTAGGCACAGTTCTCTTGTAGAAGGCCGCTCTTGCCAGTACCTGACGAGCGGGCGTGTAGGTTTCAGGAGCACTTCGATATCTCTCGGAGTATATCAATTCATATACATACCTTAAAAGGACGAGGATCCCTCCTACGATGGGTAATTTGAATTGCATAACCCTTTCGTAGTACCAGTGCAGAGGTTGGTTGGCAGTCAGCAGCTCTATGTTGGGACAAACAATTCGAGTCGATTTCTATGGACATCATCTTGACATTGACAGCCTAACCAGATCATAGACTTCAGCCTTGTTCAGATATTCCTTGATCCTAAGTCGAAGGATCATAAAGATAAAAATGCAAATGCATAAGACAATAGACAAAACCAGGTTGAACTAGACCAAAGTTGTTTGAGTTCCTGCTGCTTGCTAGACTTTGGGTGCCGAGCTCTAAGAATCGAGACGCCGTAGTTTTTTCAAATCGCTGCTCGCAATTCTTCCACCATCTCAACAACCCACGTACCTCAAAATGGCGCCCGCTATGATCGACCCTCAGATCTTCGATCAGCTCAAGAGCAAGCTTGAGGAGGACTCCAAGGTGCATAAGTCTCTGAGCGAGATTATCGACCAACTCGAGACACAGATTGCCTATGCTCAAGGCCTGCTCTCCCGCATCCACGGCACGCCCAGACCCGAGTGTGAGTCCCGCCAATACACAAACCACTTACACTTTGGTTGCTGACAGATTCGACAGATCCGGCTCTGCTGCAGCAGATAGAGGTCCCCATCCGCAAGGAGATTGAGCAGATTGGCGAGCTGTCCAAGCTCGCGTCCAACTACCCCTACTACAAGTGAGCCCGTCTGCAATTTTCAGGTGTGGCGTTCAGGTATCTGACTCGGCACTAGGTACAATTACAGGTGGTCGCGCCACACCCAGGATGCCATCTTGACCGTTCTCCTCACAGCATGGATCGGCGGCATGGCGACCACGACATCTCCCGGCGAGCTCGGTCGGCTCCTGACGCTTGAGCAAGTCGGAGACATCTTCCAAGGTCCGTCTATTCCCCTGCCAAATCTATCGCGAAAGATGCTAACCCTTGTCTTTCAGTCCCCATCAATGTCAAGGACCGCGACGTCTTCCACCTGACGACGGAGGAGTACCTACTGGCCGTTACGAACCTCACCGACGAGCTGAGCCGCCTGGCGGTCAACGCTGTGACTCTCGGCGACCGCGAGCTGGCCGTCCGCATCAGCTCCTTCGTCAAGGACATCCACGCCGGCTTCCAGCTCCTGAACCTGAAGAACGACACCCTTCGCAAGCGTGTTGACAGCGTCAAGTATCACGTGAAAAAGGTCGAGGATGTTGTGTACGACCTGACTCTGCGCAACCTGATTCCGTCGAAGGAGTCTGCTTGAGGGTGGGGGGCTTGGAGTGTGGTGTTCTTGGTCCGAGTTTGGTGTCGGCTACAGGCTGACTGAAGCCATTGGCGAGTTAAGCAGCTCTGAGTCAGTTCAGATGAGTCTGGGTTTTCCAACACCAATCGTGGGAATACAGAGGCTCGTTTTGCTCCTTCAAGCGTTCCCCGTCTCGATGGATTTGATACCTACTCCCAGCGTGTGCTTCAACTGCATTGCAGGGTTAGGGATATGATAGCTGGACCCTTGTGGGGCCGTGCTCTCCGAGGGACCGCCGTGTTTGTAGCTTGCATCGTCCAGAATTTGAAGCACCTCTCCCAAATACTCACATCCGCCCAAAGAACTGCCCCAAGATGCCTCTAATAGACCCGGTGACGATGTCTTCCTCGGTGACGAAGGCCAGTAAAGGGCAATCTGGCACCTCGACCCCGAAAGACGGCTCTAACCTGTCTCAATCGCATCCGCAGCTCCAACCTACACAAATCCTCTCCACACAAGCAGCACAAACCGCGCGCCATGCTCTCCCAGCATTGCAGGCCGCCATCTTCATATTCCGCTTCAAGAGTCTCGTCGCGGACCCTTTATCGACGATGTGGAGCACCCTGCCCGTAGTCGCAGTGATACAAGCAGCCTACGCCCTCGTCTGTCTGCCAGTAGCAGGCTCGTCGCGACCCAGCAGGAGACCTCGGCCGGGGGAGAAGAAGAAAGACAGCGGAGGGCCCAATGTCATCGTTGTATGTGTGAGATAACTCTCCTACCTCAATACTCTAGGTACCTAGCTGACACCACCCACCTCCTTCGACTAGGCCGTCCTCCTCTCCCTCCTCCTCTCCCTCTCCATAACCCCGTTCTTCCACCTTGCCATGATCCTCTTCGGCGCCCCGCTCCTCACCCACCTCCAACACACCCTCCTGTGCGCCGCCCATCTCGCCGTCCTCGCCCTGTTCCCGCTCTTCTACGTCCACGGCGTCGACCCGGCCGCCTGGCTCGCCGTCGCCGGCTTCCAAGCCCCCCTCGACGAGACCTTTGGCGGGCTCGTGGGCGCCGTGGCGGGCGCCTGGCTGGGCGCCGTGCCGATACCGCTCGACTGGGACCGGGAGTGGCAGAAGTGGCCGGTCACCATCTTGTGCGGCGTGTACACGGGTTATTTTGTGGGCAAGCTGCTGGGCGGGACGGTCGTGTTTGGGAGGAGGTTTTGAGGGGGTGGGCGGATGGGAAGAGCCAGCTGCTTCACAGAGGGCTGTCACTTGGTCATCTACCTGAGAAAGATGCAGAGTCAGGGACTGTGCGTTATACTGTGGAAAGGAGACAGAGCTAGAGTTCTGTCTTCAACGTCTCGTCGTCGAGCCGAGAAGAGGAAGTTCGCAGCCGAAGTGAGGATTACCGAAAATCGGCCTTCCTGCAGCCATCGGTGCTCATGACTGTTGCTACAGAGATATGGGAGGCCATAGAGCTGTCAGAGATCAAGAGTAAGGAGGGGCCTAGTGTTGGTCTGATTTGCGGCTCATGTGCCCCCTCTGATACTGGACAGGGCAGGAGAAGGCACTGTACTAGGTGTACGATTTACTAGATACCCAGATCGACCGTTATGTGTGCTAGACTGTTAAAGTAACAGGTGTTTCCAATCCTTAGTGGCCTCCACCATTGCTCTTCAACAGGTCGAGTCGATCAAGATATCGAAGTGGTTTTATGTCTGTTTGCCAAGGTGCATTCCCATACTTGGTCTTACAAGCATCTCTGTGTCCACTCGACGTCGGGTCACCTGTCAATCACGCACATTGACACACATTGACCTCCAAAACCGCCCTGATACTCGACCTTTTCCCCTTCTTATCAATGCTGTCTCCCAACCACCCCTCCACTTCTAATCTCCCCGTCACCCATCCATGTTCTCCGACCTAACGAGCAGCCTGCCCTCCCTGCGCCTGAAACTCCTCCCTCACACCGGCCGGCATGTTGAGCGCCCCGGGGTTGATGCTCAGCCCCAGACACGTCCTCCGATCCAGAAGCCTCCCCGCATACGGCAGCCCGCCGCCGTTCTGCTGCCGCGTGTTGAGCAGCGCCGACTCCTGCGGCAGCGCGCGGCTCTGCACCGCCTTCTGCAGCTCCTCGGGCATGAGTATCTGCATGAGCTTGTGCGAGACGTAGAACCGGCCGTGGATGTGGTCGTCGTTGCGGAAGGCGGGCTTCTCGACGGGCTTCCAGGTCCAGCGGCCCCCGGCGCGCGCCTCGAGGTAGCCGCCGCCGCCGCCGCCGGGGTCGTCGTCGGAGGAGGAGAGGAGGAGGGAGTTGCGCAGGTCCACCTCCTCCTTGAAGGCCGGGCCGGAGCAGCTCTCGGCCGCCGAGGCGGCGTCGATCTCGTGCTCGGCCTGCCGGGTCAGGTGGTAGACGACGCCGCGGAACTGCAGGTCCACCGCGTGGTTCCTGGCGTGTGGGACGAGCAGGACGATGTCGTCCACCCTCATGACGGTCGTGGGCTTGTCGTCGCCGCCCTCCGGGCCGCCGGTCAGCTTGGGCGGCGGCGTGACGCGGACCGAGTCCCCGACCACGATCATCTCGGCGCCGAGGAAGACGCCGCCGTAGAAGTCCATCGAGAACCCAGACCCGGACTGCGCGCGGTTCTCCTGCTTGTTGAAGAGGGAGAAGCAGTTGTTGATCGTGCGGGCGGCGACCTTGCTCGCTTCGAGGCCGAGTACCTCGAGGTCCTGCTGTACCTTGGCCGGGTTGGGGTCGTGTCTGACTTGCTCGGCCTCGCCGGTCCAGTCGATGTCGGTGAAGGACTTGCCGTGGAATTTGGGAGAGTCAGGCACGCTGAAGGTCAGGAAGGGGCGCATCTCGGCGGCTTCCTTGGCTACGTTCGGCTTGCGTAGGCCCGCGTGTCCTAGTGGCGCTAGGGTGAAGATGTATTGGCTGTCGTTGGGAGTTCCCTGGATGGTCGCCTTCGGCCTGATGGACAGGATTATACCGAGGCGCCAGGCTCGGTCCCTGAACCAGACTAGCTCCGCTATCCGAAAAATGTTGGATAAGCTTGTTATGCCCATGTCTGACGATGTCGACGCAGCGGCCTGCTGTTGGAGTCGCTGCTGACTCTGCTGTGGCTGTTGCGATTGTTGATTCTGCGGTTGTTGATGCTGCGGTTGCTGAGGCGTTTGCTGGGCATGTTGAGCCTGTTGGACCTGCTGCGACTGCTGGGTTTGCTGGGCCTGTTGTTGTGCCGGGGCACTTCCTGCCGTCACTGATGGTAGAGCCTGAGTTGCACCTCTTCCAGCGCCTGGAACAGGCGCTTGCGGTACTGGAGTTGCCGATGCCGATACCTGCCTGCTTTCCCTCTTGACCAGGTCCATGCAAGGTTGACAGAAGCAGTCGTTCCGGTCAACCGAGGCGCTGATCAGCCAAAGCACATGAGGAACGAACTCGCCCGCCGTACGATATCTGATCCCGGAGGGATGACCAAACAGGTACACATTGCCCACGACGCTCTTGTCTGATGCTGATGCTGACTTCGGCTTGATTTCTCTGAGCTCGTACCCATCTGGGAGGTTTGCGAGAATGTAGACTTTCTCTAGCTGGCAGTTAGTACAGATGACGCGACTAGATGCAAAGAGACTTGTCCCTAGACTCACTATCAGTAGGGTCGCCTAGCTGGAACTTGAGGTGGCTCCCGATGACTGCCCTCCATCGTGTCAGCCGGTCATCCTTCTGACCAACAGGTTCCGAGTTCTCTGCGTCGTTTTGATAACCTTGTCCATCACTGCGCTGCAGGTGAACGGGGTAATACTTCTGGGTCGCCATGTTGGAGGATGTGCCCAAGCCAGGGGTAAGACCCCCGCTCAGGTGATAGTCGCGGAGACTCGAGCTGTGAGAAAGATCCCTCCGGTTGCGCAGCAAGTAGTGAAAAGGGGGTAAGGGGCCACTGGTTCCAGTTCCTCGCGGTCTGGGAATGAATGCACACCAGCTGAACAACGTTAAATTGCTTCCAATTATTAAGCGTGTGAATGGAGCTCGTCCGCGTTCAGGCGCAGTGTGACCTAGAGAGCACACATCGCTGTGGACTCTAGGCCGTGTGGATGACAGTAGAGCAGAGTGAGACCGTCAAAGGGTCATGCCCAATGCAGAAATGGGACTGAGGTAAAGAGAGTCGTCTGTAGTGCGGAAGAATCGATCGATCATATAAGTCTACCTTAGCCCTCGTTGAGTTATGCTGGAGTCGTGGAGAGGAAGTCGGCACATAACAGTTTGACAGTGCTTGTGCAGCTGGCAATTTCCATATTTGGTTAGCCTGCCAGGCTACCCATTGGCCTGCCTCATTTTGAAGATTTCGACGGCGAGACTCAAAGCCCCAAGAAGCTCAAGATCGCGAAATAGACAATGACTCAGCTTGATTGTGCTCTGGTGATATGGGGTGAGTATACTCTCAACCCTCCTTTGCCCTCGACCAATTCCCCGAGTGACAGTCTTCCAGTTAGTAGTACCATCCCGAGGTCAATGTCAAGGGTTTGGGTTAGAGTTATGCCAGTCCCAACAAATTCCCATCCCCTCAATGCCGCTGCGACGGGCTAGATGCGGTCACACCCGGCCACGGAAGCCCGCCGGCGCCAAGCGGGAGAGAGAGGAGACCGCCGAGCCCTCCATCCCCGGAATTTCGGTCTTCGACTTCTCTAGGGAGACCGTGCGAAAAGCCACGTGGCGATGACGAGGAGATCATGGCTTCGTTTGTTGAATCGGAGACCATCAAGTGGCGATTCCGGGTAATCTGGAGAGAAATCTTGCTGGCGGAGGGAAGAATTTGCAAATATTGTCAGTTTCAAACCTGAGCCTATGCTCTTCCAGAACTTGGCTTAATGACAGCCCGATGTTGGGACTGGGATGGGGGATGAGACAGGAGAAGAGACTGTGGAAGCAGTAGTTTGGGGAGGACGTCCGTCGCTTGCATCCGCATGGCCAGTTAAGAGCACTGGATCCCTCTGCTATGCTGCATATGGCCAGTCACCCATGACTGGAACTGTCAAAGCAGACTAGGTGGGCGACGCAGTTCGTGCTGGTTACCGGCGTGAAGCCCTCCATTAAGGACGGACTGTTTACTAACGTCTATCGGGGGGGACGAGAGTCTGCAGCAAACGCAGGTCGAGACTCGTTAAGAGGGAAGCACCAAAATAGCAGACTTTTGCTAGGTTCGGCTATAATGTACCATACATGCACCGTGCCTCCTCATCCGCCAATGAGCCGGATATGCTTCTGTACCAACTCCATCTCTTCGTACAGGTCGAACTGACCAGCCCGATCACACTTCCACTGCTGCACTTCTGCAGGGAAATACCCGCACTCTTCGATATCCACAAGGGCCAGCACCTCCAGCGTCCGGGTAGAAAGCAACAGGTTGTGTGGGACAAGGTCATGGTGGCAAAAGACGAACTCGGCTCGACCCGACCTCAACACCGGCCAGCGCTCCCTCTTGTCATATTCGACCACCCAGCGAGGCGGGATCACGATGTCGTCGAGGCCCGTCGTGTCGCTCTTCAGACTCCTCAGCTGGGGCAATACCAGTTCTCGGACGAACAGATCGGCATTTGCGCGGATGGTGCACTCGCACGGGGGGCACGGCATCGAACGGACTTCTGGCGAAGGCCCGCCGTGGAGCCGGGGCATGCGGCACTCCAGCGCGGCCATGTCGCCGCGGACCGATCCGCCGACGTTACTCGGCCGCCAGATAGCAGAGGCCGTTCTCGTCCGTGCCGGCGGCGATCAGCCTCGGGACCGGGATGGACGTCGGTTCCGCGAGGAGGCGGAGGGCGGCGGCCTCGACGGCGAATCGCTCTTTGAGCCACGGCAGTCCGAACGCGTCCGGACGCTCGCGTTTGATGAACGTAGTCCCGGCCTGGTGGTATGATTTGGCCTCGGACACGTAGAGGACGACCTCGCGGTCGGGTTGCGATTCCATGGCCGGGATAGAATTTGTGTATAGGGGTGAGGAGAAGAAAGATATTGAGATTGGAGATGGAGAGACAGTCTGGTCAGCGCCGTGAGCTGAAGTGGGAGGGTAGGGCTTATATGTCCTGACGCCGAACCTTTTGCGACGTCCATCCGCAGGCTTGTGGCCTCTTGATTCAGCATCCCTACCTGAGGTACCTGCTCGTGCAATGAGATTGTACTGCCGCCCTCAATGCTGAAAGGTGGGCCCGGCAGGGCAGGGAGAGTCAAGATGAGGTGAGGTGAGTTGAAACAATGTCAAACACCACCGCGCCGCACAGATGCCACGCCCCAAAGTACACGTTGCTCGAGATCGTGGCCTGCCGCAATGAAGCCGTTATACGGGCAACCGAGCCGAATAGCGAGGTGGAAGACGCAGTTACAGGGCTGCATGCACTACGATACTGATGGCCGCGCTGGGCCTCGGGCTGACTAGGGAGGAGGGTGGTTGGTTGCTTGATTGTGAGTTATCGAACGGATCCGATGTGGTTTGAGAGTTGGGGTCTTGATGAAGGATGCGGAACAGTTATGAGAAGTTGGGCGAGTAGTTGGTTGGAGAGAGGCTCGAGTTTTGGGAGAGTCAAGCGTGCTCTGTCTGGAGTGACGAATAGAGGTGGTTGTAGGATGACGGCCTCGAGGGGTAGGAGTAGTAGCATAGATGAAATCAGAGTATGGGAAGATGCAGGAATCACTTCCTTTGATGTAGTCGACCACGATGCACTCTCCAACTTGGGGCGAATCAGCTGTGCTAAGGCATTGTCGCGAGTGATTAGATTCAATTTGCCTCCTCCGAAGGTATCTCTAACCCTCATATGTCCGTTGCAGGTATTCGAACCGCAGACGCAATAGCCATTGCCCAACCAAAGAACACGAAACACTTGAGACTATATAACACACCGGGAAGGCTGTGTTTTCGAGAGCCGTATTAGTTAGGGAACGGAGACGTTTAGACAGCGCACCGCGCAAGGGAAAGTCTTCCACACACACTAGCACCTGGTCTGGCACGACGCCCGTCTGTAAGTCTATCGACATCGGCTTCATCGTAAGTAAAAGAGATAAGAAAAAAAAAAAAAAAAGAACTGGAAGACAACAAGCCAGAGAGCACACAGAATATCGGATATGATAAGCCAGGAAACAAAACGCCTCTAGTCTAGTGCGAGTCTCTAGCAGTCTAGGCTTCAATGACTACCTTCAACACCAACTGGCCTTCATCATCAATCGTCCGACTAGCCAGCTCAAACGCTCCTTTCGCGGCATCGAGCCCCTTGAAGCGGTGGGTGACCATGTCGTCCAGGCTGGGAAAGGTGTAGCCAGCACCACCACTCCGGCCCTGGGCGCAGAGTAACCGGATGCCGGTGGCGTAGGTGTTGGAGTATCGGAAGATGCCAAGGATGTCGACCTCCTTCAGGTGAGCGACCGACATGGGTAACGTCTGAATAGGGGTGCCCATGCCGACCATGATGACTTTGCCTCCGGCTCTTGTAGCGTAGAGGGCAGTATGCATGCACACTTCCTTGCCTGTGCACTCGAAGGTGATGTCGACTCCCTCATCTTCATCGTCGAGCAAGGGGTTAGATGAGTTGGCGATGGAGAGAATGTCTCCCGCCAGAGACTTGGCGCCGTCAAGTTGGCTGTGGAACGAGAGTGTACTGGCTGGCGTGACCGCGCCAGACTCCAGAGGCGTCGAGGTGCCGGAGCTGCTTGTGGAAATTGAGGAGCTGCTGGCTGAGGAGTGGAGAGGGCGGTCGACAACATAGCCATGAGTGGCGAAGCCGCGCTCGATAGCATAATTGACACGGCCGGCGTCGACATCGGTGATGGTGACGGTGGTGCACCCAGACTGCCGAGCCATTGCCGCAGTAAGAAGACCGACCGTGCCCGCGCCGAGTACCAGAGCCGTGGAGCCAGGCGTTGGGCTTGCCCGGTTGACGGCGTGGATGGCGACGGAGAGTGGCTCAAGCAGGGCGGCCGCGTCGAAGGAGACGTGCTCGGGCAGCTTGTGACACCATACAGCTGGGTGGTTTATCCTCTCCTGCAAAGTGCCCTGATAGTGAGGGAAAGATTTGGCACTACTCCGGAATCTCATCTTCTTGCAGAGGTTGTATCTTCCTTTCCTGCAAATGCCACACTGGCCGCAGGGGACGCCGACCTCGAGTGCCACGCGGTCACCGATGCTGAAGCCACACACTTGTGGGCCAAGGGCAACAATGACACCTGAAGACTCGTGGCCGAGGGAGAGTGGCATGCAAGCGCAGAGGTCCCCATTGGCAAACTTCTTGTAGTACGAGACATCAGAGCCACAGATGCCGGTGGTTTTGATAGCAACTTGCACTTCGCCGACACCGGGATCTTCGATACTTCTTCGTTCCTATAGAGCAGCCATGTCAGTTGAGGTCATCTTAAGGGTGAGAGCTGCGGCCTAAAGTAGAATAACAAGCGAGGCGGCCCTCTGTGTAACCGTAAGATTTGGGGTGGCAGGGGAAGCGTACCAATCGCAGGTCACGAGGTCCATGCAAGACAGAAGCAGTGATGGAAGAGTTCTTTGAATAGACGGGTAGCTGCATTGGCGCGATCTCATCCATTGCCGAGGGCGCCATCTTGAATTCGTGACGAGGAGCGCGTGGGATGAGGTGTGGGATGAGCGTGGGACACGGTGTAAGTGGTCAGTTGACCAGAGGTGAATCCTCGCTCCCCGTGGGGTATCAGTTGCAGGGTCGTGAACGTGCTGTGGCTCTAAGCCAGGGGCAGGGTGGGCGTGTAAAGCGTGGGATGATGCCCGAATAGGATGCTAAGTGTGCAAGTTCGAGGCTAAGTCGACTCAAAGATCCTCTCGAGAGTAGGGAGGAGGGGCTTTATCTCGACTTGACATAAGAGAAACCTCAGGGACCACGACCAGGAGGAAGAGAGTCACAGCAGTTTTGGCAGAATTCGACACTCGAGACAATCTGTGTGGGGGTCGTCCCGGGCCCTTAAGTACCCTTATGGTCCAGAGGGACGCTGTTTGACCGCCACCGATGATGTGCTGTCGGATGGGCGCGCTGTGTCCATCATGGATCCCGGGCCACGGCTGCGAAAGGCATGGCATGGCACGACAGGCAGGGCCAGAAGTGGAAGAAAAAGTGGTGACGGAACGGACCTGTCTCGCTCGAAACATTTGCCCTCTCGAGGGCGGCCGTTCTACCACTCACATATCAGCCACTTATCTCTGACCTTCAAAAGAGGTTAGGATGATGGATAATGGGCTTGACAAAGACAGGTTGAGAAAGCTCCATAATCTCGGGAAATAATATGCAAGTCGTCTAGCGACGATGTCAATCTTTCGACAGGGTAGCCCGGCATCCATGTCGATGCTTCCACATCTGCATGTTCAGGAGGACACCTTCATCCGGAGCCGGACCGGATTCATGGGATCCGTGAGGCCTGGGATGGATCGCACCAACGCCACATAAACACAACACTTGCTTGTATCGATGAACATCTGCCGTTTGCCTCTCGGCATGGGAGACGATACTGTTTGCTGGGTAGGTGGCGTGGGAACGCCTGGTAGCGACCCGTGCAGCAACCTCGCATGAGCGTACATTATCAAAGTGCTCTTTCTCAGATTGTCGGCTGGTCCATGAGGAGGGATGGCTCTTACGATCGCAAACTGGAGGTTGCCGGCACAGCAGCACATCCAATGGACTTGATCGCGCCGAGGTCAGGGTCTTGCCTCTCTGGGGCATCGTGTCGCCATTGTCCGGCCGTGTTCCATAGGGTTCTGACGTTGAACGGCAGGGGGGACTAGTCTAGCTGGCTCACTGTTGGCCAACCGCGGAACAATACCAGACCCAGGATCGACCATGCACTCAATATAACGGTAAACAGACATGCTGGGACCGAACAACGACTCTAACTGGTAACAGGCCGCGAACCGTGGCCCGGCAAGAGGAGTGAGCGGTGAGGTGAACAACGTGGAGTAAGCTGTTGGAGGACAGGTAAGCACTGGCACGCATGGGTGCCTCGACTCTCGCCATTGGACCGAGGCGAGATGGAGGGACGGGATAAAAAGGTACAGACAGGCAATGAAGGTTCCCGAACGCTTCTGAGCCGGAGATCCAGAACCACCCCGCCATCCACTTGGGGTGCGACATGCAATGGCAAAGAAGCGACGGCAGGAATCACTGTGCTATCCTGAGATAAGAGTCGTCCACTACACGTGTATGCTAGACCTAAGGTAGATCTCTGTCGAGTGGATCAACAAGTGTCTTGCTTGCTGAGAGTGACGGTGAAGCGAGCAGGACCGAATGCGAGATGCGCGACACAACATAGTTGACTCTTGAGGGCAGTCTGAGCGTGTATATCAAGAAACGACCAGTCTCACCCATCTGGTTAAGTCTCGCCGTTGTCTAGGGACGTGGAATATATTGATATTTACCTACCTTGCCTTAGGTTGCCATCTCGGCGGAATTGGGGGTCTCGGGCAGGGACGCTTGTCCACCTTGTTGCAACTGAGAAGGTTTGAGGTGAAAAAAGGGACATACTACTTCTTCTCTTCATGTACTAATCTTCAAAGTCGCAACAGTTATGACCTCCCAGACGCGCTAAGCCGGCATGCTCGATGATTCAAGCCGTCGGCTCCGGTGGGAGGAGGATTGCGCGCACCGCAACTTGATGCGCCGGCCTCCCCTTTCTCGCAATGTTCCCCCAGGCTTCTCCAACAACTTGGGCCCACTGTCATCAGTCTCCAACTCCGACCCCAGACCCGGCAGGGACCCCACCAGATCTTGTACCCTAATCCATGGCATCATCGTCATGAATCAGAGCCGACATCGCCGCATAAGCATGATATCAGCTCACCGCTTCAACTTGGTCTCTCTATCGTCGACCAGAGCACCAGGCAGCCAGGACTTGCTCTACTCTGTTCAATCCATCCATGCCTCGAGTTTGAGGCTTGGATTCTGTGATACATGACCGACTAACGGTAGGAACTGTCGGACGTGGACGGGGCGGTCCAACCCCCTACCGCTGAAAGTCTACTTACTGTGTACTACATATATCACTGTGGCTTTCTGGGCGTCGACCATTTTTTGCAAGGGCCCGCGAGATCACTGCAAGTCATTTTGCCGGTCCAATGGTGAGATGATCAGCACATGGCGAGCAAGGGTGCCTGGGATGCTCCGCCGTGACAGGACCCGTCAACTTTGTTTTTGGATATGGCACATGAAACTGAGCAACAACAAGACACAAGACGAACCATAGGAAGCTCGGCAGAACAGACCTTCTTTCTGTTGTTTGGTCTCCTGGGTTACACCACCCTAATAGATGCCCGAAGTCTCACCAATAACTCGCTGCACACAATGCGCCCGAGCCCCAATAGGAAGCGTTCCACAGGACCAAGCTACCTAAGGTACTTCCGCATGGCTTCACCAGAGGTCAGTCTAACCGCCTTCAGCAATGGTGGAAGCAAGGGGCCGTTATCACAGTAGTAGACTTTGCCGTTCAACCTCACACTCCAGTCATCTCGAGCATCTCTATCTGGACGGGACGCAATGACGAAGCGGCTAGTGCTAGAGCATGGATGCGTCATCACTGATGCATATTCCATGGCTCCGCCGGACGCCAGGGACGATGATGCCTTATCGCAGATCGCGGACGGCGCTGAAACGAGCCGCTCGGAGCTGCTACCCGTGGTAACTGCTGAAGTGGTCTGGTTCCGCTATGCAGTGACTTTACCGCTTGCGACTTGGTATTAGCGGCGAGGGCGGCAGGAGCACCTTCGACTGCGCCGATAGCCCAGTGGACTTCGATGTCCGCGCTCGTCAGCTGAATCGTCCAGCCGACCGCGGCTTGCTAGCTCAGTCGAGCAGGGTCCCCGGTCCGGAACACGACCCGCGGTAGTTCCCATCAAAACGTTCCGCCGCCCTCCTAGGAAATGTGGGGCCGTCCGAGCCAAGCTCGGCCTCGACCAAGACGAACAACTTGCGGTCCCAGAAAAGAGGCAAATTCGCTGAAAGAGATGTGTAGAAGATCATCCCTGACCAGTGCTGGCGTTTCCCCCGGAGACCGATCAGTATACTCCGACAGTTGAGAAGCACATTAATCTGTACCTTGCACCACCGAGGCACACTACCGATGGTCTAGCTTCCAGAAGCATTCCCGTCACATCGGGGCCGTCCCAGGCGCCTGTTCCGATATTGCTTTATATTACCCTTTTGCCGCTGAAAAGTATGGGATAGTATTCCGTCCTGCCGCCGTGCCGCTGTCAAACCATTCCTCCCCTAATCCTGAAGCCAGTTGTGGTCCAGCGTCAAGGTACACGCTAATGGTGCTGAGGAATCAGGATAGGCACGTTCACTCGTCTCGGACCACAGTCGATAATGCTGCGAGACTTCGAGCCGATGCTACGAAGCGCATCATCACGCAAATGCAAGGGTAGAATGGCTCGTCCTCTCTCGTCGGTCAAAGCTGCTATCACCGGGGTGCTACATGGTGGAAGCATGTGTCACCGGCCCATGTCGCCGAAACCAGGAACCCGGTTGGCAGCTATACCCCAGCTATCAACAAGACAGCAAGGTGAAGCGTAAACACCGCTGTCAAGTGCACACTTGCGGCAAGGGGAATGGCTGCCGCGGCAAGTAGCACCTTGCATCCACCTGCATGGGGCGCGGCGCCGGTAGACATTAAGCTGCTGCCTCTCACGGCTGGGAATTTAAGTCCTACGCTCTGTAAACTGACGTATACCTACCCTCCAGAGCGAGGCCATATCGCAAATCAGCATAAGCTGAGATATGCGAGATAGGCGAGAGCAGCCTCTATCAGAACCATTGCGGTATCTGACGCCGGGCTGCACTTTTCTTGCGAACAACTGCGGCGGCAGACGCGGACCACACCCACTACACGACATCTATTCTTTAAACCCCCCCTTCTGTACCTTTGTGTCGCACAATGTCGGCGGGACTGCCCAAGGCCGACCGCTCTGGCGTAATACTGCATGATGCGTCCTCCCCCCCGCCACACCACCGGATGCATAGTTTTATCAGTCCCGCACACCGGCAATACCATCGAGTGAACGCGCCTATGCCCATGAAATCTGACCGGTCATCTTCACGAGCTCCGAAACCGTTGCTCGATGTGTGAGTCGGTACTTGTAGGATGAGGCTATCTATCTACCCTGCAGGAGCTCCGAGAGTCCAGCACGAAGCAACCATGACAAGCAGATCGAGAGACTTCTTTCAGCCAAGGGGGGGCAGACGCGCTGAATACCAACACATTCGCTATCTACGGACAGAGAAGAATACTAACAGCGATACACAGTCATCTCACCTCCCCTTTGACTCCCGCCTTGACACACGCTCACTACTGCCGCCCGACTCCTCACTGGGGTCTTCCAGTAAATAATCAAGTCCCAACCCCCAGCCACGGATTTCAACGTCCGACCAAACCATCCCCCCTAAAACGTGCTCGTCGCCAACCGACTCGCCGCGTTCCGCGCATCGATGCGGTCCTCGTCGTCATCCTCCGCGACGCCGGGGAGCGTGCTGGACCCCGTAGCAGCCCGCGGCCTCCCGCCCGCCTCCGCGGCACCCTCCTCGCCGCCGGCAGCGGACCCGTCGTCGGCCCCGTAGAAACCCCCCGAGATGATGCTGCCGCTCTTGTTCAGGGCCTCGACGCTGCGCCGCGGCACGCCGCTCCACGCGTCGCCCTTGGGGCCCTGCGACGGGGCGGCGGCGCTCACGCGCCTGGCGGTCGGGTGCGACTCGCGGCCCAGGCGGCTCAGGCCGCCGGACGCGTCGATGGAGCGGATGTCGGGCCTCACGCTCTCGAGCAGGGCGAGGGTGCGGCGCTCGGCCTCGATCTCGCGCAGGACGTACTCCCTGATGCTGAGGCGCAGGTCGGCGGCCGTGCGCGCGAACCAGCGGCGCTTCTCCTGCACGAGGTTCTGGGTGACGCGCGTGGTCTTCTGGAAGAGGAAGGACTCGTTGTGGCGCGCCTCGTCGAGCGAGGAGATGGCCTCGTCGACCTTCTCGCGGCGCACGTTGGAGCTCGCCCGCAGGCGGTCGGCGGCCGTGGTGCGGCTGCGCGTGAGCTCCTGGGCCTGGAGGAACTCGCGGATGAGGATCTGCCGGTTCGTGAGGGTCTCCTTGACGATGAAGGCGTCCTGCGAGTGGTACTGGAAGGGGTCGCCGATGGTGGTCGCCTCGGCGGTGGCCTGGGCGGCGTGCAGGTCGCCGACCGTCTGGACGACCTTGCCCAGCTTGCGGTAGGCGTTTGCGAGGCCCTGGTGCGGCTCCTGTACGTTCATGCTGCCGATCTTGACGCCAAAGTCGGATTCTGCGAGACCAAGGCCTGGGAGAGCGTTTAGTTTAGCTGGAGAGACAGATGTTCGGGTCGATCTTGTGATGCTCACCTCTGCGTGACTTGACTAGCTTGTCAACCTTATGCCCGGCATCCATGGTGCCCAGATAAAACAGCTTCACAACCGGTCGGGCCTCCTGCAACTCCGGCGTGTCATCTGGGGGCGGGGCGAACTGTTTGAGGATCTTGCGTCGTACACCCGTGGCCGGCTGCTTCTTCTTCACCATGGGACTGTAGCCGAAGTCGCTCTCGACGAAGAGCACCATCTCGTCGTCGCGCATCAGGACCTCGTTGCCGCACACGTAGTTGAACCATCGCTGCAACAACGCCTTGACGCGCGCCTCGTCTTCGTCCGTGCCGGCGCCTGCAGATGTCAATGGCGGCGGAACGGCGGGCACGAAGACCTCGGGGTTGGCGGATATGAGATGGTCGGCGAGCTTGACGAACTCGGAGTGGAGGCGGCGGACGTCGCGGTACTGGGTCGTTCGGAAGCTGGGGAGGTTGGTCTGCGTCGGGGGGTTAGTGACCATGTCGGAGCAGTTCGTCTTGTGCGACTACCTTACATAAACGTCAAATCTCAAGATAGGGTCCTTCCGTCCTGTCCGTTCCAGCCCGGTGATCTTGGCTTGTAGCTTGAACACCGGTTGCCGCCGTGCCGGCGGTTGCTCCTGTCCTCGCTGCGCATGCGCCTGGTCTGCGGGAGAAGGCGGTGGCAGGTCATGCTGAGGCTGCTGCTGCTGCTGTGGACGAGCTTGTCTCTGCTCGGCCTCGTCCGGTTGACTACTCTCGGCCGTGGTGCTGGCCGTATCTGGCCGCCGATACTCCCCTTGTTCGCCCCCGAAACCTCCCTCATCATGCTCGCTTCCTAGGCCATTGCTGGATCCATGCGATGGAAAGGACGCCAGAGGTGGTGGGCCCCCTGCCTGGCCGAAGTTGGTGCGGTTATGACGGGGCGACGATTGCGGTGAATTGCCCCATGGAGAAGCTCCGGCTGGGTTCTGGTCGTCGTTTATCGATGCACCGTAGTCCATCGTTGTCGCTGAGGGTTGTCGCGCCGATGTGGATGATTAATTGAGGAGGCCCGCTTTCCGCACGCCGCAGATTATTCCTCCAGTGTGCAGTATCTGCGTATTGACTGAATCCGAGCCCGGTTTACAGGAAGCTTGTCGCGACGACGTCCAGGTGATTTCCGGGCGGAGCAACGAGGGTTACGTAGCTTGGCGAGTGTGACGACCGTGATCACCTAAGTTCCCGCCTTTCCGGGGCCATTGAAGGTCCAGCCACAGCCCCGCTGTTTGTGGCGCAAGCTCCCCCTGGGGACCTGCAGTGTTCATCGTGAAGTATCATGCCATGTCAGTGATGTTTCGGTACGACACTCAGGGTCTTCCTTCCTTGGACCTGACCACTCAATTCTTATAATTATTCCATTTCACCTGGGCTTTTTCGAGATTGCCTTTTAATGCAAAGCCCAGGAAGGGGATCAGAGGCTGCACTTAATAACGGTCTCGGTCCTATAATGTCCCTGGACTGAGCTTGCCTTTCCAGTGTAAAAATCTGAAATGCTTGTTACGGTTCTTGCTCTACGATGCCGTCACGGGCACAAGCTGTTGTTTGGCTCTCTGACTCAGGTTGCTAGGGTCCGCTTGTACAGCACGCATGGACCTTCACACCCCGATGCCATTAGCCAGAACATAAGAAACATTGGCATCATTGCTCATGTCGATGCGGTATGCATGCATGGCCCCTTTCATCAATATCCCATGGACTGCTGCTAACACGCATCCAGGGTAAAACCACGACGACAGAGCGAATGCTCTACTACAGTGGCATGATAAGACACTTAGGGAGTTGGTCCACCCCGTCTACTTGCTCACTTACCTTGAGCTAACCTAGTTCAGATGTCGACGACCGCAACACCACAACAGACTTCCTCGAACTGGAAGCGCAGAGGAAGATCACCATTCAGTCCGCTGCCATCAGTTTCAGGTGGCCTCCCAAGGACAAGTGCCCTCCCGGACTCGAACCCAAGATCATCAACCTCATCGATACGCCTGGCCACGGAGACTTTCGCTTCGAAGTCGACCGCTGTATGCCCATTCTCGATGGAGCTGTCTGTATCCTCGATGCTGTCAAGGGCGTCGAGACGCACACTGAGCGCGTGTGGAGGTCAGCACATCGATTCAAGATTCCTAGGATCCTGTTCGTGAACAAGCTTGACCGTGATGGTGCATCGTTCAAGAATTCCGTTCTGGAGGTGGCTAGTCGACTGCAGGCACGGCCATTGCTATGTCAGATCCCCTGGTGGAAAGGGGACGAGTTTGTCGGTATCATTGATGTCATCGAACGGGTCGGTCTGAAGTTCTCCAGTACTGGCGAGCTGACCGAGGTCGGGATTGCGAAGGCTCTTGGCGAGAGCAATCCTGGCCTTCTCTCGGAGGTGGAGAAAGCCCGTCAGAGACTCGTCGAGGAGCTTTGCGATCGTGACGAGAAGCTTATGGAGCAGTTCCTTGAAGAAAACGAGATCTCTGTAAGGGATATCAAGGATGGAATCCGACGGCTGATCAGCGACGGTGAAGGCAGCGTTGTTCCTATCTTCGCCGGTGCCAGTCGCAAGAATATGGGGGTGCAGCCGCTGCTAGATGCCGTGGTCGAGTATCTTCCAAGTCCTCGGGACAGACCTGAGGTTGTGGTCATATCAGACAAGAAGGAGTACCCCTTGTCCAAAATCCTTGACAGGGCGGCACACACGAAGAAGGGACATGGTGCCCACCAAGTCATCGGCTCTCTCGCCTCTGTCTTCAAGGTGGTCGATGATCCAGATCGGGGACCGCTCAGCTTCGTGCGGGTGTACTACGGGACTCTGCCAAGGAGGGCTTCAATGTGGAACACCAACATGCACCACTTTGAGAAGCCGCTCAACATGTTCCAGATCGCCGCCAGCAAGACATATGACATACCCCAACTGTCCTCAGGACAGATCGGTGCCATCACCGGGCTGAAGACTGCCAGGACAGGAGATACGCTGATCACCTTTCCGGGCCGCGAAGCTCCCGAATCTGTGAGAAGCATACAGATCCGACCTCCAGAGATCCCTCCAGCAGTGGCAGTTCTGGCCATTGAGCCATTCAGTGTTACGGACGCCAGCCACCTGGAATCGGTGTTGGCACGACTACACCGGGAGGATCCCAGTGTAAGGTGGAGCAAGGACGACAAAAGTGACCAGTACCTCGTCTACGGCATGGGAAAGCTCCACCTCGAGATCGTTGAGCACCGGCTTCGGACACATTACAAAGTTCCCCAGACGGTCGAGTTCAAGGGTGTTCAGGTCGAATACCGGGAGTGTCTCGTCTCCCCCATCGGCCCTTACCGAGCCGAATACGAGCGAACGGTAGCCAACAAATCCGGCAAAGCCGCCTGCTCGGTGACGCTCGAGCCTCTCGAGGACCATCACCGCGACAACCTCCATGAATCCTGCATAGAGCGAGACGGCAACATCATCCACGTTTCCATCCCGCTCCCGGCAAGCGGCGAGCCCCTGCCCTTCGACCCAGAGGAGAAGCGACAGCAGCTCTTCAACGGCGCCGTGGCGGCCCTCGCGCGCGGCCCACGACGGGGCTACGCCGTCAGCAACACCCTCGTGACGATAACCTACAACTCGGAAACCGACTTCTTCGGCGAGGTGTCGGGCGCGCACGTCGTCAACGCCGCCATCCACGCGGTGCGTGACGCCCTCAAGCAGGCCAACGGCCAGCAGGCGGTCGGCATCCTCGAGCCGGTCATGAAGGTCGACATCTTCTGCCCGGAGGACGCGTGGGGCAACGTCCAGCACGACCTGCAGTCGGCCAGAGGCGGAGTGGTGCTGGAGATCAGCGACGCGAACAACAACGACGGGGACGGCGGGCCGGCCCAGAACGGTGACGGGGCGGCGATGATCGACATCAGCCGGGTGTACGTGCCGCCCGACCCGTACGAGATGGTGCACTCGCTGCAGGACCGCAAGAAGGGCAGCATCCGCATGCTGCAGGTCGTGGCGCGGGCGCCGTTCAAGGAGATGCTGGCTTACGACGAGGTGCTGAGGGGGATGACGCAGGGGAGGCACTCGATCCACCTCGAGCTGGACACGTGGGAGCGGGTTACGGGGCCGAGGGAGAAGGCCTTGGAGAATATGGGGCTCTAGAAAGGCCTTCTTCTTTGGGCGGACGCAATCTTACGCGGCGTATGGCACCGCCCGATGAGGAGGTTGTCCAGCTGTAATATATGCAATGTATATCAACTCTTTCCCGTATAGTCAAGTCTAGACATACCCTTGCCACCTATGGACGCCTATCTGCAATCCATTCTGTTGTCCGAGACGTTGTTCTCGGGAATATCTGGCCACATTTACCACAGCGTAGTCCGAGAGCTACAGATAGCCACACTCCAAACGCACTCTCGGATACCCTACCGACAGATAGCCGGTCCGTGGGCGCGGTAGAACCAGAGCGAGACGAACCTCGGATCGCCTCCAAAAGTACCTATATGCCGTGATACAACGGACCTGTTCCGCGGACGCCGCCCTACCCAAATGGTGACTTGCATGAGACCATATCCCCCACCTAGCAAGGCTCGACACCCGTCCCCACCGCGGGACGAGCTTGCCGCCGGACCCTTAGATTTTGCTTCCTTTCTTTCTTTCTAGATGCCTTAGTCTCGCTCCGCCGAGCATGGCAGTTTCAGGTCTCATCAATGCAAAGACATGCAAGTTCGCAGATCATCGTGGGGGGGAGGGTCAGATTTCCTTCCCACCCGCTCCCTGGTTTGGGGGGCGGCGCGACAGTGTATCCGGTCCGGCGGGTGTTCTGTGCCGTTCATACCGCGTACTTGAGTTCGATATGAAAGTGAGACTGCCCTGGGAAATGGGGGGGGTCGCCGTGCTCGTTAAGATCGAAAGACGTTTAAAAAGGGAAGAACACTATCCATCGAAAGGCAAGGACTGTGTTGGATTAATACAAGTTGCATTTCTCGTCAACAAGAGCCTACAACACGTTGTAGGTGGAGATGAGCGCTGCCGTCCAGCAGTTCATGTAGACTCCTTTTTCCATGAATTCGTTATCACCCTACAGGTTGGATACGAAACATGGGCCTGTGTCCATATCTCATGCCGTTCATAAAGCCTGCGTCTAACCTTTAGGCGTTCTAAGTCTCGTAGCGAAGCCCACTGTCATCGACTGCGGGCAAAACGAGAGAAAACCACATCAACGCCTGACAAATAATTCCCATGCTAATAATGCAACCGGGTACTGCTCCCCTTTTGCCCACTTCAGAGATAACCCTTTGACCGCCGACTAAGTAGGGCCGGGGGCCTCTTGCGAATCCAACCAACACAAACGGCTTCATGCGCCCCATCAATGAGTCCCGAGGCCCATCTAATGCAGGAGGAGATCGCCCACGCCGCCCATGCTAGCCTGGTGGTGGCCGCCACCTCCACCACCGCCGAGCTCACCAAGCCGGCTCTCCGCCTGCCGGGTCTTCTGCGCCCGGTTTGACTCCACGACGGCGAACTTCTTACCCACGTCGCGGAGCTCGCCGACGGTCGCGAACATATCCCTGATCATGCCGACCAGGCGCACGTCGTTGGTCTCCTGCAGCATCTCCCTCTCCAGCTCGTCCTGCTGGGCAGGCGTCACGAGCTCGATGTTGGTCACCAGCGCCTGGATCCGCCGCAAGATCTTGGCCGAAGGCGGGAGGTAGTCGCGGCCATTCATTGCTGTGCCGGGTGGCAGTGGGGGCTGCGACGAGTTGGTGGAGGAGCTGCTCGGGTCGAGACGCTCGAGGTAGGCTATCAGCAGGCCGATGCGGTCGTGCATCATCTTGACCGCGTTGGCTTTGGTCTGCAGGGCCGAGATCTGCTCTAGCTCGTCTCGGCTCAGGTTGGCGTCCTCGTCTTGCGGCGGGGTCGGGGCCTGCTCTTGCTGGGAACTCGCCGGGAGCTTCCCTTTGCCCTTCTTGTCTGCCGCTGCGGTGGGTTTCTTGTCGGGGTTGTCTTCTCGGGCGGCGTGGGCCACGCCTTCTCGGATGAACTGCATGGCGATCATCTCTGCTTCGCCAGTCTCGGTGCTGTAGGGCAGCTCGCGGAAGCGGATGACCATCTTGGAGGGAGCGTCCGAGTCTCTCATCCGCTCGTCCTCGCCCTGGGGTTGGACATCCTTGCCGGTGTCCTCTGCTTCGATGTTGCTCTCGTAGATGGTGATGGGTAGTGGGTTGCCGGGCACCTGGTCCAGGACTTCTTGGATGTGGAATCCCAGGAGGATGGCGGACTCGTTGTAGCGCTGCAGGATCTCTGTGTGTATTGGCAGGTGGTCTGCATTGGGGCCAGTCTTGGGGACTAGTGTGTACCAGCCGATAATGTCTAGTGGAGGGGCTTTGTGGACGTCTCGCACTGGGCAAAGGGAGAGAGTGGTTAGTGACGTGGAGCTGACAAGGTAGGTAGGACGACATCACAGCTTACTCTGGTCGAGACGAGCTATGAATGATTCTGGATCTGTGTGATACTGTCCATCCTCCCCCTTTGTGACTCCAATGGTGAAGCTGTGCTCGATGGTGATCTGGCGGCCACTCTGTTGGCCAAGAAGAGCTCCGGCAACCGCTCCTTTGTAGCCTCGCTGGTAAGAGCGGGTGATGTGGTCGGATATTTCTAGAAGTGGAAGTGGGTGAAGGGAGATCTGGAGCCCATCGGAGGATTTCTGCGTTGAAAGCAGCTCGTTGACGGGCTGGTCCGCCATCGTGAGGAGTGGGAGCGCGTCGAAGAAATGCGCAAAGAACCGCCTCGTCTATGGGCTTGCACGTTCCCTGTCTGGCACAGGTAAATCGAGATCTCCCAGGATGCGAGCTGCCTGGGCCAATGCCAGCGAATCTGTCTCGGTAGATGTTGTAGGACAGTTCGGGATCGCCTCTTCAGTGTCGAGATCGTGAAGTGAGATACGGTATTGTGTTAAGCGTCGCGGGGCGTTCAACTTCCATGCAGCTACCAGTGTGGGGTGCAAAGATGCCAAGCCGCTAGCTAACTCTAATCGGGATGCACCCAGACGCTATACGTATTGTATTTCACCAGGACCCGAGACATTGCTGTATTTCTGGCAGGTACTAATGAACTTGCTCTCTTCCGGTCAACAGCTTAGACCAAGTCTGTTCCTAAATGGCTTGCCACTTCCATAGATATCACGAAACGTGTCGTCCGCCTCGGCCAAACTTGGCGCTGTTGCTTGTCTACTGACACTCGGACCGCTATCTTGGCACGTGACAGGCCAATACATGGGGACATTGCATCGACCCGAACTCTCAAAACCCAGACTCAAGCAGACCAGCAAACAGAACAACCGCGACATCACAATCTCCGAGCCAAGGTCGCGTCTCTAAAGAATCGGGATGCACAGCTTAGACCTGCAACTGAATATGTTAATTGCTATACCCCTCATACAAGCAGCGTCGCGTCAGTTCACAGGCATCCTGTCGTTGTTTTTCAATAGAATTTCCACGTCAATTGAGAGCTGAAGCCGACAGTTCTCTGTTGCTCACCCTCTATCTTCATGACGACGGCACCAGCAGCACGTTCAAGCTATTGGGGAATGGATCCCTGTCGACGTACGCCTCTGCAACGGGGATACTGATGGTGGTCGGCGCGGCGAAAGCGTGCACGATGACGCCGCTGAGGAGGAAGCTCATCTCGGTGATGCGCGCGGCCAGCACGCTGCTGCCGCGCGGCTTGAGCGTGATGAGCAACGAGTCTCCGTCGGCGGTCGGCTGCGCGATGACATTGAAGCGCAAGTTGGACAGCATGGTGACGGCGCCGTAGGCGTCGACCAGTGGGGCCGGCCGACTCAGCGGTACCGTGAAGGACATGTACAACATGTCAAACGTCTGGCCCGAGTCCGGCTGCATGACGATGGAGAAGATGAGGTCCTGCTTGCCCGGCAGCATGGGCACCTGCGACTGCGACCGGTCCGCCGCCCCGACCGGGTAGAGCAGGTAGGCGAAGACGGGCGCCCCGGAGACGGACGTGGTGGGGTTGCGGGGCGGAGGCGCGGGCAGCGGCGTGCGGAGGACGCGCGGGATGCGGGAGTGCGGTGCCGGGTGGGTGCGAGGCATGGGCACGGCGCGCGCGCGGTCGCCAAAGGCTGGGTGCGGCGCGCAGGCGACGGGCGGTCGTGCCGGCCAGCAGGCTTTCTTGCGCGACCCCGGCTTTCGTCTCGGCGGCAGGGGAAGCATCCTCGCCGGCGCCTGTTCCGAGCTCTTCGACTGCTCTGCGCCTCCATGGCCGTGGGTGGGATGCTTTTCGCCTAGGCCACCGGCGTCCGGCGGAAGCTCCTGGTACGGCAGCTGCACCTCCAGCTGCCAGCACGGCTCATTGAGCTGGATGCCCATGAGCGCCGCCGACGGGTGCGGCTCCGTGTACCAGTCCGGGTGCCCGAGGCTCTTGAACAAATAGATCAGCTGCGTGTGCGCGTCGAGGGCAAAGTTCTCCACGTTGACGAGACGCAGGTCGCTGGCCGTGTCGCCCGGGTCGATGCTCCAGAGGAAGTTGGCGCCGCGCGGGTTGACCGGCGAGGCGCCGCGCGTGTCGGTATATGGGATGGGGTGGTCGCTGTCCTCGTCGCCGGGGCCGGGAACGGTGTAGACGCGCTGGTACTCGATGTCGGCTGTCTTGGGGTTGATGTCCTTGCCGGCCGAGTAGTACTGCTGGTGGGGCGGCTCGCGGATCAGTAACGACGTGAAGCGCTTGTCGACGGGCGTCTCGCGCAGCAGGCCCAGCAGCGTGTCCGGGCCGATGACCTCGTGGCGCAGGATGACGGGCGGGCCTGTCATGGCGGGGCCGGGCTTCTCGGTGCCCTTGAGGTCGACGACCATGTCGGGGAATTTGGTCACCAGCGCCGACCGCATAAGAAAGCCATAGACGGGCAGTGGCGGCTCGTAGCCGAGCCCGGGGATGACCGTGGTCAGGTAGGTGTTTATGGCGCCCTTGATAGCGTCGCGTAGCCGGTCGTCTTCCTGGTCGAGGTGGTTGGCGAGGCTGAGGCCGCCGTCGACCATGGCGTGCACCCAAGCCAGGTCGACGTAGAAGAAGCGCAGGCGCTCGCGCGGCAAGTGGCCGGCGTCGGGGATGAGGTAGTGCGGCGGCACGTCGACGAGGAAGTACCGGTCCATGACCCACTTGAGCACCACGGCCCACTCGGGCGACGCGGGAACGTTGAACTCGTTGTAGGGCCCCGTGCCGTCGCTGCTGGCCGCGACAGCGGCCGCCGCGGCCTCAAGGTACGGGTCGATGATGGGGTCGATTTGGCCGCCCTTGTACTTGAGGTCGAGCATGGGCGGCTCGGGCCGGTGCCAGCGATGGAGCATTCCCTGTGGGTGCTTGGGCAGCAGCCGGCTCTTAGGGAGGGCGCCGACCTTCTTGACCGTGTCTGCGATGGTGCTGATGACCTCCTCGCGCGTTCGGTACGGCGCGGGAATGCCTAGGTCGGCGGCCCATGCCTTGACGGCGGCGAGCTGCGCCTTGTTGAGAGCGACGTCAAAGATCTGCTTGCGCACCCGCGCAAGCGCGTTGGCAAACGCTTGGTCGGCCAGGGCGAGCGTCTTGCCGAGCGTCCAGGCGGCCGAGTAGGTCAGGTCCATGATGTTGAGCTGGTCGTCGAGCACCTGCAGCTTGGTGCCTGTCGTTGACGTCGCCGGCCACGCTGGCTTTTCGGCCGCCGGGAAGTTGACCACCGTCGGCGTGAAGGGCCCCCGGAAGAAGGCGGCCGAGATCTCGCCCGTCTGCAGGCGGTAGCGCACCATGGAGAAGCCGTCGTGCAGACGGCTCGACACGCGGGCGCCGATGCTGCCCTTGGCCGCGAGGGCCGTCTGGTCGGCTTCGGTGAGCACCGGGCGCAGGAACTCGCGCGAGTCGCCGAGCTGCTCGAAGGCGTCGCCTATGTCGAGCGACTTGGGCGGCAGGCAGGTGTAGGACCACGAATAGAGCGACGTCATAGCGACGAAGTCTGCGCTCTTCACCGGCAGCGACATGGCCTCGACGCCCTCGATATTGACGAGGTGGGCCACCACCGTCGTCGGCTGCGTGATGTCGAGCGGGCCGATGCGATTGCCGATGACGACCGAGTATGCGTGGTCGTCGTCGTCGGTCGTTGCCGCCGCCGCCGTGCCGTCAAGATGGATGTGGCGGAGGTGAGCGAGGAAGCGGTGCGGCTGCACCCAACCCGTCGTCTGGTTCAAATCGGGCTGGCCGTCGCTGCCGTACTTGGCGAAGAGCGCGTTGAAGAGCCTCGACTGCACGAGGATAAAGTCGGCTTTGGTGTCGGCGCCGTCCGAGTCCGGGTCGTAGAGCACCGACGAGGCCGTCTTCAGCACCTTGGGCACGTCGGCGACGGGCAAGTTCACCGTCAGTGTGGGGCTCTGTGTCGCGGCCGTGCCGAGGCTCGTCGGGGTGAAGATAGTCGACAGGGTCGCCGCGTCCAGCCGCAGCTCATCCTGCGTGAACAGCAGCACGGCCAGCCACGGCACGCGATTGGTGCTGTAGTCGTCGGGCTGCTTCTTCTCCGACGCCCAGCTGGCGATGCGCTCCCACGGCAGAGTCGGGTCGTTGAAGACCATGTGCGGCACCACCTCGGCGCGGTCGGCGTGGCCCGGCGGCGGGTAAAAGGAGTCGATGGCGTTGTCAGGGAGGGCGAAGCGAGGGCCGATGACGTTGAAGATGTGCGTCGTCTGGACCTCCTTGGTCGATTCGCTGCCGGCCGTGATGTCCTGGGCGACGACGACGCTGTGCGGCCCCGTCTCGAGCCCGGGGACGTAGGAGGAGAAGAGCCGTTCCTCGCCGGGGTTGATGCGCGGGCCCGGCGGCGCTGGGTCGGAGTCGGCTGCGGCGGCGTGGTGCAGGTCGCGCAGCTGACGGCGGCCATGGCGGTGGACGAGATGTCGCGAGGATGGCGAGATCTTCTTCCAGCCAGGCCGTCTGAGATCGATCGTGGGAGACATGATGGGCAGTTCGAGTCAAGGTGGTGCTCCAGCAGGATATGATTTCTGGAGTGACGAAGCCGCACCGGACGCTGACGAGAGTTTCAAGCCATTCTCACTGGACTCGATGCCGGGCCAGGCTGTAGACCCTGACAAGATGAGAGCGCTGGCAGCCACAGTCCCAACTCCGACATCGTTTCCACGCTCCTCTGCGATCGGCAGGAAGGGATAGCACATGCTCGCAGGACGCATCAGCGTCACTTGGCTCGACGTGTTGGGCTATGCCAGGTCCGGCCTGGAATGATATTTGGTGGCGAGCTGAGCTGCGGGCGGACACAGCAACCCGTCCCTAGTGAGCTTAGCCTTATGCCGGCCGTTAGACGGTAAGACATAAGGTACCTGCTAACTTGTAAGTCGATGTACCTTTGACGTTTGGTCGCACAGTCGACGGGCAGCTCCAGGGGACGCCCACCCGTCCACTCAGCGAATCTCCACGCTCACCGCTCCCATCGGCCTCAAACGACAAGCTGTTCCACTTCCACTGCCATCTTTTCTAGGAGCTCTAGTGGCGGAATTGAGTATAAGTATTTGTCGTAATCATTTAAGCAGAGTGTGGATGCTGGCTGCGTCCTCAACTGCGTGACAACTCCAACCTCGTTGGCCTCATCTGTAAGTGCTAGACCCCCGACACGAACATTATCCACACCATGGCAGCCCCCGTCACCGTCATCAACCACCCGACCGACCCCAACAGCCACCTGCTGTTTTTTCTCAATGGCACCAAGCAGCAGCTGGCCATGGAGGTGCGACCCGTCATCGCGCCGCAGCAGTACACGCCCTTCGTGAACAACGGCGTCAACCAGGGCGTCATTGCCAACCCGTCGTCGTTGGTGGCCGTATACAAGAAGGGCGTGGTAAGTCTTCCCGTCGTGGTCGATCGCAGGAATGTTCCCGACTGACCGCATCGCCGCCGAAAGCCCACCGTCTACGGCATCACCCAGCCCGGCGTGAGTGACCAGGCCAAGTATGTATCGACCGTCAGCCCCGTGTTCAACCCAATCGCCAGCGGCCCCGGCGCCCTGACCGATAAGCCCGGCCTAGCCGCCTGTTCCGACGAGGACGGAAATGACTGGGTGTATTATCTCCAGCTCCCAACGTAAGTTTCTTTTCTCCCCCACCTTTTCCACGGGGACGCGGAAGTGTGCTTAATGTTGCGACAGCGGCGGATCGGCGTACCAGGTCACCGAGTTCCTGGTCGATGGCAACAACACGACGCCCAACATCCAGTACTCGGCCAGCACCCCGAGCCCGGGCACAAACATGGTGGCCGTGTACTTCAAGGCAACCAAAGACCGCTTCATCATGTACTCCAACACCGAAAAGCGGAAGCTGCTCTACTGGATCAACTCGACCGATCAGAGCCGTGAGTTTCCCATGAAGACATGTTGCCGGAATTTTGCTGACTGCGAGGACAGAGAACAGCATCATGAGCACGGCCAGCGTCAACCCTTCAAGCCCGTTGGCGGTGGCGTCGGTCGAGGGCTCCGACAGCAATGGCCCGTACTTGAACATCTTCCTGTACTACATGGACGGCAACCAGTTCCTCAACCGTGTCGCTGGCCGCGCGTCTGGCACCGCCATCCGCTGGTACCAGAACACCGTCCTCACCGGCGCCGCCAACATGAAAGCGACGACGCTCATGACGGCCACGACCGACGGCACCAAGGTCTACGTCTATTACATCAAAGACGGCAGCACCTCTGGCTACGCGCCCTACTCCGAGACCATCCAATCCGGGTGGTTCACTGACAAGGAGAAGGAGAACGTGCCCAGGCACGACAAGTCCTAGCTTGAGCCGGAGAAGTCGGAGCATGGAAAGCATAGAGGAGCTACTATGTCTAAAGTGTTGGCCATAGGGCCCCAGATCCTGTAACCCTCAGCCCCTGGCTGGGGATGCCCGAGGAGCCCCGTATCTGCGAAATGGATTGCTTTTCCTGCAGTCTAGGAGCCTGAACGTGGATTACATGTTCAAGACCGAGACACCACTTCTGGAGCAAAGCTCTGTACCCCACAGTACATGGACATGTAGCGAGATTTGCAACCCCGACGCATGCCAGGACGGGTTCGAGGGGACGTCAGTCGCCGTGGTACGCGTTGGCCGGCATTATCTTGCCGTTCCCAGACGGATGATTCAGCTCTTCAGCTGGTCGCATAGCTGGTTCTAGCCGCCACTTCCTCCATTCGGAGATGCATGCAGTTGAGCTTGTGTCAGGTCTCGCACTAGCGGAAAGCCACTATGATCGGCGCGATGCAGGGCGTCTGCTGATGTGCTTCCTGGCGTGAACGTATTGTTGTTGCAGGCTTGCGTGGCGTGCGAGTCGCACTCTGCGGGGAGCTTTGCCATGGCTGTCCTGCTCCGGGGACCAGTCGCGTCTCACAGCAAGTCAACTACGTGCGTATACGAACCTTACTGCATTTATTTGGATAAGTAACAAGTGACCCTTCATCCACCTCTAGGTGCCAATTGCTTGCCCAGACTGCCCAAGGAAGGGTTGAGAAGCTTCCGGCCCGTGACCACAGCGCAGGCACCATGTCAGGACCGACAAACCTCGCCGTCCCCGTGAAGCTTGACGCTTTCGTCTTCAACAAGAGTGTCTGCAACGGACATCCCTGCGACGCCAAGATCGCACCCATTACCCAGCCCAACTACACCTTTCTCCAGCTCGACGATAGTCTCATCCAGAACGACATCCTTGACCACGTCGACCTGCACAATGCCATCCCGTTCGACAGCAACCCGCGCCTCGTGGACCTCGGCCAGAATGCCGCTATACGTCAAAACCGCCTCGGCGTCTATCTGCACTGGGTACTCCCGCGCTTCTACCGCGGAGGCGTCGCCGCCACGCCCTCGGCCGCCAGCAGCGGTGCCCACGCCGAGCAGCGGCGGAAGAAGGGCTTCGCCGTGCCGGACGCCAACGACGCAGCCGGGACACAGCCAGACTACAGCTCTCCCCAGTTCCGGCAGCTGCCCAACCGCTGGCTCGTGATCCGCAAGCTCGATCCGGACGCGGCTACGACCGTGCCGAACCGCGCGCAGGGCGCCGACATCCCCGCCGTGGCAGCGTGGGTGGTCGAGAGCGATCGGCTGCGCAAGATCGACGACGCGACGCTTGACGACAGCGACCTGCAGGTGGACGTGTCGCCCTTCATCACCACGCAGAGCGACAAGACCGAGGGCAACATCCACATCGGGGAGCAGGCCGAGATCTTCATCGGCTACCGCGAGGAAGCCCAGCGCTGGAGCGAGGCGACGCAAGGGGTTGACCGTGCCGACCTGACCGTCGTCAGCGCATCGAACCACCTGTTCCCCGACTACCAGCCCCACTGCAGCAACGTCTTCTCCACCCTGGACACCTTTGCTTGTAACATCAACGGCAAGCCGGGCAACCTTACGGCCGCCGACGTGAGCTACTACGTCCTAGGCTGGCATTCGGACGCGGCCAACGACCCGCTCGCTGACACGGACCCGAAAGTCACGCGCGAGGTGCGCCTCAAGAACCTTAACATGGCGCTCAACAGCAAGCCGCAGGACATCCAGGACTGGCTGCAGTCGGCGGATGCGGCGCGCGTCCTCTGCCACGGCGCCATGTACGACGTGGCATGGCACGTGGATAAGCTGCCGGCGCAGGTGCCTGCCAACGTGGCGGCGCATTCGCTGGCCAACGACATGCCGGTGTCGGTCGGCACCACGCCCATCGACGCGCTGCTAGCCTACGTCAATGCCCACCAGGTCACGGACCTCGAGCAGGACCTCGCTGCCCTGGGTCCGTTGCTGCGTGCCCAAGACGATGGGGTGCAGGCGCAGCGCGCCGCCACCGACGAACTGCAGAACTGGAACTTCGCACGTGCGGCTGGCGGCGTGCACTGGCACTTCCAGAACGACACGACCACCACCGCCCAGGATCCGGGAACGACCCAGGCCGACGCCCTCGAGAAGCTCAACCAGTTGCAGCGCATGGCTGATGCAACTGCCCGTCAGCTGGCCGAGCTACGCTGGGCCATGTTCTCGTATTGGTGGCAGTACGCCTGCCTGTCGGCCAATGAGCGCAAGTCGGCCCAATTCCCGCTCGATGCGCTGGCCGCCGAGGTCGACCGGCTCGACGACCTCATGGCCAAGCAGCAGGCGCTCGTCAAGACCATGTCGACCGACACCAAGACCTTCCCGCAGCTGCCTACGGCCGGCGTCGAGCCTGAGTTTGGCCAGCCGCGCGACCCGACGCTGCTGGTCGGCGGCATCCAGGCCGGCTGGCCGGACGACTACCTAGATGCGCTGGCGGTGCGCCTCGATACGCAGCTGATGACCCCGACGGCGCCGGTCGGCGATATGACGCCCTACTGCACACGAGTGTTGCCCGAAGGCCTGCGCGACACGGCGCTGGCGCTGGCCGAGGAGTTCCTGATCCTGGCTCCTCCCCCGCCGACCACTGTCTCCCAAGCTGGTGAAGCTGGTGAAGCCGGCAAGCATGGCCAAGATGGCCGGTCTGATGAGTTTCCGACGTATGGAGAGGGCAAGCTCGACGACGGCGACGGCCATTATCCGCCGCTGTACCATGACTACGGCAAGCACGGCGACCCCAAAGGCACGATGCGCGACCAGTGGGGCGGTACGCAGCCTTGGTTCCCGCTCTTCATCGAGTGGGAGGCCGAGTACTTTCACGTGCCCTGGAACGATTGGCAGCTCGAGGGCAAGCTGACCGACCAGCTCGACCAGCGCTGGAAGCTGGGGATTCGCGACGGCGTAGTCCTCTCGACCTCGCCCGCCCTGTCGGACACTCGCTCCCTGTCGGGCCGCATCCTGTTGCTGCCGCAGCCAAACTTCTCGCTGCAGGCGGCCGTGGCGGACCTTTTCGGCAACACGGACCCAGACCTCATCAAGAAGTACCTACCCACACAGGCGCAACGCGACGCCGTCCGCAATGACACGTACCAGCTGCCGTTCCTGTCGGCGCCGCTCGATGGCTTCACCGCCGAGCTGCTAACGCTTGTCAAGGGCACACACATCAAGCCTAACGCGCGCTATCCGCAGACGGGCTACGCGCTGTCAGGCCTCCAGCCGCTGCCCGACGCGCAGATTGGGCCCTTCGGCCCCTCGGAGCTTGCCATCATCGGCGCCAGCTCGGAGATGACGCCGTTCGGGACGACAGTGCGCTTCTCGGCCGCTGCTAACCCCGCCGCCGACGGGGGCGATGACGCGACGCCCATTTCTTTCAAGCCGGTCACGCACGGCCAGTTCCGCTTCGCCAAGCTCAACATCGTCGACAAGTTCGGCCAGGCCATCTGCGCCATCGACCCGCGCTACGGCCACGAGGACGAGCAGGCCGTCTACCCGTGCCTGGGCGACTACTTCGCGCCGCAGCAGCTCCAGGGCAGCGGCCAGCCGAACGTGGTCATACCGCCGCCTAAGGACAAGCCGGGCTTCTGCGAATTCGCGCAGGTGCCGCCGGCTATTAACCAGCCGGCACGGCTCAACTGCACCTTCGTCAAGCACGACAAGCGCCACGACTGCCAGCCGCTGCAGTACGCCTACTGGCGGCCGGTGACCGAGTGGGAGAGCCCTATCTGGGGCTGGATCGTGCTCAACTACGTCGACTACGGCCTACAAATCTTCCTGCCCGACGGCACCTTCTATCGCGAGGTGCGCCTGGCGGCGCCTGGCAGCAAGGCGGCGACCTCGCTCGGCGCCAAGTGGCTGCCGTTTGATCCGCCGACCGTGCTACCTGACACGCGCCAGCTTGATTTGTTGCTCAACAAGTTGACGGCGCCGGACCAGACGTACCTGCTCGCGTTTCTCGCTATGGCCGGCCAGTCGCTAGACGCGTCGGCGTCGGCGCCGAGCGCGTACGGCTCTTTCCTCGGCTCGCTCGTTGGGCGGCCGCTCGCGCTCGTCAACGCGGGCTGGAGCCTCGAGCTGGCGACAGATGCCAAGACAGACCAGTCGAGCCTCGACAACCACCAGAACAAGCAGACAGGCCTGTTGCAGGGCAAGGAGATCTACCAGTTCCCTCTCAAGCTCGGCGACAAGGACCGCGCCTGCGATGGGCTCGTCGGCTACTTCAAGGCGCTGGCGGACTCGCAGCCGGGCAACGAGCTGGAGCTGAGCGCCATCTATACGTACTACGTCGACCTCCCCGACGAGCCGAAGGCGCCGCTGAAGCAGATCGGCACCGACAACTACCCGCCCATTCCGTCCTTCTGGCTGCAGCCCGACAACTACATTGACGCGACGGGCAAGAAGACGCCGCTGCAGTCGGCGGGCGAATACACGCGCGACTGGAACGCGCAGCTCGAAGTGTTCGGCATGCTCGTTGACCCCTTTGTGCCAGTGACGTCGTACAGCAGCGTGCTTCCCATCGGCAGCCTGCGGCTGCCGCCGTGGACGTGGCAGGCGGCCATGAACAAGATGACGGCCTTCTTCCACCTCGGCCCCGTGCTGGTGACGGACGACGTGCAGCGCTGGTGGGATCAGGACCCGACCAAGACTCTGGGGCCGGCGTACGCGCTCTCGCCGCCCGACCTGGACCAGACGGTCAAGGGCAGCGCCGTAGGCATCCCCTCGCTGCCCGTCGCCAACTGGGCCTGGCTGCAGCCGTTCGTCGACCCAGCCTCGGGCAAGCAGGAGCACATGGCGCTGGGGCTGGCCAAGGTTGACAGCAAGCCGGGCTACCAGGCCGGGCCCTACACGGCGCTCGAAGGCTACCTCCAGCTCAAGGCGCCCATCATCTGCCCGGACACGCCGGCCAAGCCGAAGCCGCAACCACCAAGTGCTCCTGCTGAGAGGGGTGTCGCTCTGAGGGCAGCCCACAGTGGAGGGTAAGGTAGCTTAGCGCAGCAGAGCCGAATCCGGCAGTGGAAGTGAGTCTAGCGGAGCGTTGTCTCCAAATGTGGGTAATTGCTACGCGAAGATGGAGGGACCAACGCTTGTCTGCTCTGTTGAACGGCAGTTAGCAAAGCGAATCAAGGTTTCCATATGTCAGTGATTCAGAGAATATCCAATCGTATATGACCGAGAAGGGTATGGCTGGCTGAATCACGGGTAATTCACTCAGCGCCATAACAGAGCCGCCACAATCCTGATATACTAACGCCACGCCCTGGCGTCAAGCACAAGAATGCTTCCCCCGACCTAGACATGTCTCAGCGTGTCTGCACCACCGCATGCCTCAGCAAGCCACAGTGAGTCTCCGATGACTATAGCAAGCAGTTCCATGTGCGGCGTTCTGGGTGCCAGCACACGCTCAATTCGTCTTGTGCGTAGCGGTACCTCGGCAATACTTACATCTTCAGGCATGCCTTGTATCTTGAGGCGTCGCCATGAATCCGGCATGGGTCACATCGCGGCGGTTCTTGCGCCCGTAACTTTTGCTTCTCAGCCAGCCGCGCAAGATAACATACCGGTGAGCCAAAGCGAAGTTCTCCCTGCCGATCATCCGGCTGTCGCTGGACGAGATCGCGAGACGTCGGAGTTGCTGTGAGGGAAGAATTGGAAAGGTCATAGGGGTTCCAGACTGCCTCGAGCAGACCGGCGCAGCCCATCGAGCCGCGCCTCGACGTGCTCCCATGGGAACCCCACGAAGCTCGCACCCGCAATCACTGCTTCGTTCCCTCCGTCGTCTCGCACCCAACTTAGCTTCGTAACGGCGCACACTTACCATCCAGAATCACCAATGACGACAAGGTGTCACCCGGGCATCGTTCATCAGGCCTAGACAAGGGATTAGCCTCAACCTCCGAGGCTACCCCTTTTGGCCGCCGGCCCCCTTTGCTTGCCTTGCAAGTACAGCTACGCCTCTTCATCTACGAAGTACGCGCGAGCAACCGTCTCCCCTTGTTGAATGCTAGGCGGAACGACATCTGAGGCAACATTTCCATACACTGCTAGAACTTCGTCTGTCCACAACACCTGCATCTGTCTCTCCTGTCCGCCCCTGAGCTGACGCTTCGGCCAGCTCTCGGCAACATGACTACAGACACCTGGGGAGTCGAGACGTACCACGTCAACGTAGGCAATGGAGACTGCTCGTTCCACGTGCTGGCGTATCTTGCCTTGAAGGATCGCAGAGTGGCCTGGAGATGCGTCCTCATCGACGGCGGCTCGGCGATGTCGAGGGTTGACCCGGGCACCGATACATACCAACCGCACCCGGTCCGGCAGATGATCGGGTTTCTCACCCAGACCTACGAGTGGCCGAACTCGAGCAATAATAGGTGCCAACTGGACACCATCGTCATCAGCCACTGGGACGAGGACCACTACGGCGCCCTCCTCGCCATGATCAAGGACGACGCCGCTATTAACAAAGGCGTCATCGACTACCTGAAGTACACGGATGATGGGACAACCCTGCGGCCAGCAACGTATTTCTACGTGCCCAACTGGGCCTGGGGCTGGCAGTGGCCCAAGCTAAACGGCGCCCCGGGGAAGTACATCAATTGCGACGCCGCTGGATACGGCAGCATCAACATAGCCTACGAAGGATACAAAGACACCGTAGTGGAGCACTACGTCCCCTTCTGCATGCTGCGCACCGCCGACCCCAACCTGCAGGGCATGTCGTTGGGCCTCGTCCTGGGTCGTGAGTTCTTCTTTAACAAGAAATGCTCCGTGAACGTCGACCAAGTGCCGAATCTCGCCGCCCTCGTCAAGGCGAACCCGCCCCAGGACCCCAAGATCCAGCCCAATGACCCGCTGCCGCCGAGCATGTACTGCATCGCCGTCATGCAGCGCCAGCTGGGCCCGTCCCCGGTCGGCGTCATCCCGGACGCCAAGGTGACGCGTACCAACAGGGTGTCCATCATCTGCATCATTTACTGGACCGACACCAAGAGAATCTCTCACTACCTCGCCGGCGATGCCGACGATCCCACTGAGGTCGATACCATCAATTGGCTGATCCGGAGCGGCGTCAGCAAGATGACGACGATGAAACTCAGCCACCATGGCTCTCGGTCGTCGACGCCGCTCGGGTTTTTGAATGCTTGCAATCCCCAGAACATCGTCATGTCGACACCGAGTTCTAGGCACATACACCCGTGTACGTTTCGCGTGATGGCTGCCGTGGAGATGTGCTTCTGGTACTGACATTTTTTAACGTAGCTTTTGAGATACTGTGGCACCTCTGGCTCTGGACCAAGTCAAAGGCCAGCCTTCCCGCGGTACTGGGCACGAAGTACCCGTTCTACCTGGCCGCGAAGCAGGCTAACGGGACGAGCTTTTTCTATCCCAAGGCATATCGTGTCAGTAACAAGTCTCTGGAGAACTGGAATGATGCCGAGTTCAAATCCTACTGGGAGGACACCCAGAAACTCCTCGACGACGTCAACAAGTACATGTTGCCCACGACTCCATTCAGCTCGATCCTCATGGACTATTGGTTCTGGAAGCAGCAAAACCAAAGCGACGTATGGCTGAGGGGCTTTGTCACTTATCAACTTGACCGACTGTGGCTCAGTATGTGCCACCCAGGCCCGCAGAGCCACCCTTCAGTAGGCGCCGGCTACACGTGGCCCAACAGGAGCGCCATCACGGACAATAACCAGATCGACGCGGTTTTCATTGCCATACGCAACAACGATGACGGAGACGGCGCCGTCTGGCACAAGTACAGAGGATGTCCGCGACTGTTCAGGTTCAACCGCGTCGCCAAGAACTCGGTCTTTCCCGTCCAGATGACGGCCACAGTGGCGAACACGGCCGTCCCGGCTATCCCCGTATTTCCCCTGAACGTTGCCCTGTTCAAGCCTAGTAACCTGAAGGATGCTGCCGACCCGACAGACCATCTGGCTTTTTTCAGTCCGACCGGCGCCGTGGTCCCCGGGGATTACTCGGACGCTCCGGGAACCGACCCGAACGAGGACTCGGATGCCGAGGGCAGCGTGGCCGAGGAAGCGCGTCGCCGCGGCCCCAAGCGACATGTTTCGGCACCTCGCCTTGCGCCCGCCGCAGCGAGGGGGCCGAAGATCCATCTCGTGGACGAGGACGACGGCTACTACTACTATGCCGGTAGCGTCGCCCACAGCGCCATCAAGATCGCCGCCAGCCAATACCAGATCTTGGACAAGGACAGCCCGCTCGACGCGCTGGTCTCGTCGCTGCACTACTGCAACCTCTGCCTACGGGGGCCACGTCCGCCGCAGCCCACCGGCACCACGGCGCTGCTGGCCTCGGACGAGTTCGGTAGCTACATGACGCAGGCGCTGCAGGCCGACAAGCTCTACGTCCTCAACGCCCCGGCCAACTCCATCTCCGGCTTCACCTTTGCCACGGCGGACATCTCGGGCGGCAAGTCCAACCCGCTCGTCTTCTCCACAAACGCCGTGCAGGACGCCTTCGGTCTGCAAAACGGCCAGGCCCCGCCGTTTGGCGTCCTTACCGACGTCAAGATCCTCGTCTTCGGCCTCGACACGACCGTCTGGTCGGCCCCCGCCACAGCGACGCTCAAGCAGCTGCTCGGCTTTGCCGGCATCACCCAACTCGACCAGTCGCCCGCGGTGCTGTTCCTCCGCGATATCAGTCTCTCCATCCCTCGGTGCGCTACGGGGAAGAGAAACGCAGTGTGGTTTGAGCCGTTGACCAGCTATCGTACGACGACGAGGCTCGAGATGGACCTCGATCAAAAAGCTATCCAGACGCTGAACGGCTACATTGGCGTGCTGGGGGGTTTGTCCATCACAAGCGCGTCCGTGATTGCCAGACGCACGTCTACCTGGGCGCCGGCTCAAGCTCCCGGCAACCAGCCGGGTGCGAGCATCACCTCCGACGGATCGGTCGCTTTCGCGGGCGAGTTTAAAGTCAGCGGCACCGTCTTCGATGCCGCCATCAAACTTCACCCGGAGCAGATCCAGCTCACGCTCGTGCTCCGCACCAAGGTTGACGCTCTGCAGACCATCTTCGACTTCTTCAAGCCCGTTCTCGGGCTCGAGGGGAGCAACTTTGAGTTCTCGTCCTGGCTCGCCAACACGGCGGGCGCCACGTCGTTCGAGCCGCCGTACATCCGCCGCATCGTCGTCGTGTTAGACAACGAGCCGGCTTCGGCCGGCGCGACGGCGCAGACGCCCGGCGTCGGCAGCGTCCAGATCGACCTCGAGACGCGCGTCAACTTCTCGGGCGGGAAGAGCTTCGCCATTTTCCTCATGACGTACACGTGGAACAAATTCGACGGCGGCAGCACGCTGAGTTGCTGTCTCTGGACCGCCCCGGGCAGCCTGCTTGACGCGACGGAGGCGCTGATGATGCCGGTCTATGAGGCCTACTACTCCGTCATACCGCCCGTGACCCTCAAGCCTGATGAGACGTGGCCGCCCTACCTCGACCTGAGGCAGATCGGAGGATTTGAAGGGATTCCCGCCGAGATTCCCACCGAAGTCACCGAGGCTGTCCTCTCCATTGGCAGCGCAGGGATATCCTTTTCCGGAAGCATCATGGCGGGACCACCGCAGGGTGCCATTCCTCTCATCTCGCTCGGGGAACTGACGCTGGGCGTCTCGTATAACTTCGGGAAGACGGGTTCGCTCAACGCTACGCTGGCGATGAAGGCGCTGATTCGCGCGGCACCGGGCGCCAAGAACGGCTCGCCCGCGCAGCTCATGGGCGCCGTCACCCTCATCGGCGGCTCGTGGAAGCTCAATGGCCTGGTGCACGGCCTGGCCGGCTCGTCTCTGTACCAGTTCTTCGACTCGGACACCCAGGGCGGCATCGGCGCGATTCTGGACAACATCGTCATCAGCGCGCTGGCTGTCGAGTACGACTACCAGGCCGGTGGCGCCGCGTCGAGTTTTGCCATCGACGCCTCCATCCTGATCGGGTCGCTGGTGCTCAACCTCGACTTCACATGCCAGCAATCCAAGGACTCGAAGCAGTCTGACTGGCATTTCCTGGCCGCCCTTGATACTTCGCAGATCTACACGGGTACGAAGCTGGGCGACCTGCTGGGCCACGTCTTTGGCGACGACATCGACGAGGAGCTCCCCGACTTTATCCTCGACGTGCCGATCGAGCCACCAAACAGCAAGGATGCAGTCGGCCTCGACGTGATCTCGCTGCCGGGACCGAACGGGTCCACGGACAAGGCGCTGCTCTTCACGGCCTGGCTCAGCTTTGACAAGATGACCTTCCAAGCCGTTCAATACCAACCCGCCACGCCGCCCGGCGCGAGCAGCCGACCGCCGCCGCGCCGCGTCTTCGCCATGGAGATCACGGGGCTCCCATCGGTCGACATCCCGCTCATCGGCGACCTGACGCAGCCCTTTGACGAAATGGTGCTGGTGTACGTGCAGGCCAAGCCGAAGGAGGATACCAGCGGCGGCCTCACCTGGGCCGAGATGAACGCGATCAACGGGGAGCTGCAAAACCTAGGCAAGAGGACACTGCCCTTCCGCATGACGAAGAAGCAAGAGAATTACGTCGACTCGGATGTGCTTATACCGATCGGCGCGCATTTCATCCTCGTACTCAAGGACGGCAAGGGACAGCCGAACGTGGTGCTAGACTATCTCTTCTACACCCCAACGGCCTCTCTGAGCTCCGAAGCCAGAGTCAGCAGCAAAGTCGTGCTAGCGCGTCGCAAGAGGCGGGCTATTTTCGGGCAGTTGAAGACGCGAGTCACGATCGAATCTGACGCAGAGTCGGACGACGAGGATGACCTCGAAGATGACAGCGATGTAGACGATAACGCACAGCCGGATCCAGGCGCGGCCAAGGCGCCGTACGAGAAGAAGATCGGGCCGTTGACCATCCGGAACATGGGCTTCAAGTACAGCGGCGGCAAGGAGCCCACACTCTCCATCATCATGGACGCCTCCATTGCCCTCGGGCCCATCGGGCTCGACATCCTCGGCTTCAGCCTCGACCTAACCTTCTCAAAGGGTATCACCATCTTCCAGCTGCCCACACCCTCCTTCAGTCTTTCGGGCCTAGGCGTGGCTTTCGACCAGCCGCCCGTCATCCTCGCCGGCATGTTCCTGCACAAGCACCTCCATCAACCGGGCCCGCCGCCCGTCGACCGCGACTTCTACGAGGGCGCCGTGACGCTGAGTTTCGTGCCGTGGCTGTTCGCGGCCGCGGGCTACTACGGCACGACCGATTCCGACGCGGGCAGCTTCACGTCGGCCTTTGTCTACTTCATCCTCGAGGGCCCGCTCATCACGCTCGAGTTCGCTGAGATCGATGGCGTCACGGGCGGCTTCGGCTACAACACGTTCTTACAGTTCCCCAACGTCAAGAACGTGCAGAACTTCCCGCTCCTGCAGGGTGCGGCGGCGGCGGGCGGCGGTGGCGGCGGCACCGACCCCAACAGCGCGCTGGCGAACCTCGTTGACGGCGGCTGGTTCTTCCCGCAGCAGGGCTCCTTCTGGCTGGCCGCCGGCCTGAGCCTGAATGCGCTCGAGGTGCTGCAGACGAGTATCGTGGTGGTGATCCAGTGGAACCCCAAGATCACGCTCGGCCTGTTCGGCGTCGCCACGGCCGACATGCCGGCGGGCAAGAGCAACGACGCCAAGATCATCCACGTCGAGCTGGGCATCGTAGCCGTCGTTGACTTCAACGCCGGCACGCTCAAAATCGACGGCCAGCTGGCGCCGTCGTCCTTCATCCTCGATCCGGCCTGCCACCTCAGCGGCGGCTTCGCGTTGTACAAGTGGTTCGGCGGCGCCGACGGCGGCACTAGCGACGGC